>CAJNDT010005869.1:1414317-1436804 GCA_905221615.1 Symbiodinium sp. CCMP2592 | reverse complement strand
ATAGAACATTGTCGCTTCGACGGAAGCCACTGCCCATACTCGGCCATGTACGAAGTCACGTCCGTCTCATAGCCGTCCGGCCCGCTAAACACGGGGGTCCAGACCTTCTTCAAGAGAGCCACACCCGACGCTCTGCCCGTCGACTGTTCTCCATCCTCTGTACGAAGAGCCCACGGAGGAGGGCTGGTACTCTTCAGCCAGCGAACCGCTCCAGAGAAGGTAGCGACCCTCTGCTTCCAATGCTTCGCTGCCGTGGCGTGTTTAGCAGAGAGAAGGGCAGCCAGGGACTCGCGGAGCTTAGCAGCGCAGCCAGGCCAGTTTCTTGCTTGAGCTTCCTGAAGCCCGCCAAGGAGCCTGCAGCTAGTTTCCAGATTCTTGACCAAGGCTCGTGAGGGCGCGCCTCCCGTCTGCACAACTCTGCTGACTTCCGAGACTCGACGAAGAGCTCTGCGTATCTGCCTTTCCCTAAGGTCCTGCCCTGGGCCGTGTTTAGACCAACCAGACCTCAGAGAAGGCTCGAGACCTCTAGGTCTGCCCGGCTTCCCGGCCTGCAGGAGACCGCCACCTGCCCTGAGGGCAGCTTCAGCCGAGGCACTCCACTGCTGCCAAACCCGATCAACGTCTTCGGTGGCGAGCAAGGAAGTCCAATCCTCGTGAGGGCACGCCACCTGATGCCACTCCTTAGCGATGCTCGCCCGGTCGACGTCCTCAGGCAAAGCGAGCCGAGCATGAGGGAGAAACTCCCATGACTGGGGCTCCTCCTTAGGCTTCAGCGAGGAAAGACAGAGGAGCTTCCCTTCATGGTCTGAAAGCGGCTCCAAGGTTTGAACTTCAGTCGCACTGAGACCTTGAGAGCCCCACAAGGAGTCAATGGGCTCAACACTGTTCACATGGCCCCCATAAGCAAGGACCTGCCCTCCAATGCTCTGCATAAAGCTAGCAAAAGTGCCCTGAAAAGGAGAAGCATTAAAGTCCGTGCCCAGAAGCCACTGCCTATGCTTGTGCTGTGCCAGGCCCGTAGCAAGTGCCGTCATGGCTTCGTCACAAACAGGCCCCGGCCGTCTGTAGCAACAGGCAACAGTAAGAGGCATAGAAGCGCCAAGCAGCTCTCCCACCCACAGCTGGCCCCACGTCCCGAGGCAAGAAAAAGTCTCCGAAAGACAGAGCGGCTCCCGTACAAGGACCGCCACTCCTCCTCTGCCACCTCCTGGACAGGAAGAAGCGTGAACCGCGCCCAGGGCCCACTTTCGACTGCGCAGCCTCTGAGCTAAGCCAGGAAACTGTCTCTCAGTGACCCGCGTCTCCTGCAAACAAACCACATGGACTTTAAGCTCGTCTGCTCTGTCAAGGAGGGCATCGAGATGCCTGTGCAACGAACTAATGTTCCACATGGCAACACGGAGGCCCTCGTGAGACCTCGCAAGCGGCCCTGGGTGCAGGGCCTCCCCTATCCTGCAGGCCCTCAAGCCTCTGCCCACTATGGACAGATCACAGGCGGCGTGCGCGACTGGAGTCCCTAGTCAAGACACTCTGCGCCGCTTGCCCGCCTGAGTGTCTCCGTCCTTAGCTTTGGTCTTCTTCGCCTGCCGGAGTTTCCGCAGTGTGCGCTTGCATCCCAGCTCCTTAGAGGCTGCGAGGCGACACTCCTTCCAGATCTGCTTACGTTTGGCCAGGGGGGGCGGAGTGCCCTTAGCCATTCTACAGATTGCCAGCGGTACCTCGCCTCTCTGGACTTCAAGGCCACACAACTCACAGCGGTGAACAGCCCTGGTTTTAGGGAGACCGGTGGAAGATTTCCAAACCCGATAGGAGCACGGTTCGCATTCTATGCGGTGAGCAGTCCTCCAGATTTTCTTAAGAAAGTTGGCATGGGTGAGCTGCCATCTTTTGTCGAAAACACCGTCCGCAGCAGTCTGCCTCACCGGCAAAGAAGCCAGGCCACCCAAGGTTCTGAGGTCTGGAACCTGTTTCAAGCCATGGACCTGCTGCAAGTGCTGCTTGCGTCTGTAGTTCTTGTGCGGTTCGTCTTGTTCAAGCGAAAAGGAACAGCCAGGCCAATCACAGCGCCACCAGGGATCAGGTTGGGCCTTAGAGTCCCTAACAGCAAAAAGACCGCTACTGTTACGTTTGGGCTTCACAGAAACCGTGTTGTTGTTCTGGAGCTGTCGTGCTTTAGCGCCGTCAAGCTTGGCCTGGGTCGCTACTTTCTCTTCCTTCTTGGTTCGCCTACGCTTCGTAGTGGGGCCGTCGTCGTGAAGTTTGGGAGGCTTTTCAATCCCATGAACCGTTTTGAGATGATACCTCCTCGCCTCGTGGTGGCCGCGAACGACCGGGTGTCTCATCACTTTGAAGGAACAATTCGGTTGGTCGCAGGACCACCACGGGAGCCAGCCCGTGCCAGCCCCCTGGGACGGGTAGCAGGCTTTGGACGTCGTAATCCTAACTTTGTCAGATTCTGGGACCCCGTTTTGGCCCTTAGTGACTCGCATTTTTGGTTTGTCCCGTTTCGGACCCTGGCACTTAGGACAGGTGCCAGAAAAACTCGAGCACATACCAACTGAGGACGGAGCGGTGTGAGCCTGTCCTGAGCACTGCCCACTAGCGTCCTGAGCGAAGGAAGCAGCTTTGCCCTGACTGTAAGCAGCACTGCAAAGGGAGCCCAGCGAAGGGGCGCCACGCTCGGAACGCGAGGTCCCCGCAGCTGAGGAGACAGACCTTCTAGGTGTCTGGCACGGAAGACTAAGAGCCCCACCACCCTTGGGCAACTCACGTCTCCCTTCTGAAGACTCAGGGCGAGACCGACTGGAAGAAGAAGCCTTCCGGGGCCTTTTTGGGTTGGGCTCAGGAAGAGAGGGCGTCGCACGCTTCCGGCCCGTAGACGACCCTCCAACAGACGAGGAGGCTTGACCCTTGGTCGGAGTAGACCCCGGGAGAGACAACCCGCCCTTCCCGCCCTGACGGAGAGACAAAGCGGGCTGAGCCAAGCCCTTAGGAGGGAGCACCGTAGCAGATTGACGAACCGGCTTGTCAACAGTCTTCCGAGGCAAAGAGCTCTTCGCAGAAAACCCAGACACGGACCCTCTGGACGGAGAAGCAGACGGGAGGGAGAGCGCAGAAACTCTCTTATCGCCAGGAGTGGACGGAGGGAGGGACAACTTACCTCCGCCTCTGAGCATGAGGCTGGGTCTCTGAGCCGTGAGCTTGAGCCAAGCTGAGGGGCAGTCCGTTTCTGGGGGCCCCAACAACGATCGATAGTGGGAGTCTCGAAGAACTAAGGTCACTGCTGGAGGGCTCTTGCGAGCTGCGCCAGCATTGCCATCCTGAGCGAATGGCGCGATGACACTCCTTTGCCACGTGGAATCCTGAGGCTGGTAATGCCAAATTATAACCGGAGTGCCGAGACGCTCACTTAGGGCTTGGAGAGAAAGCCCATCCGCATAAGCCTCTCTGCGAGCCATCATCGTAACGTACTCCTCGAAAGAGCCAGGGGGGGAGTGTCCACCCCAGTATTGCGATTCGTCGTCCCCCTCTGCGTTCTCAGCAGCGTCGGGTGGGACCCAGAACTCAGCGAACCGCTCTTTGTGTTTGCTGATGTGTCCAACAGAGAGCAATCGAAGAGTAGCAGCCTCCCTTCTCAGTTCCTCAGCACTGAGTGAGAGGCCCTTTCTGTGGGCAATCGCCCGGGCCACAGCCTTAAAAGCGCAGTCCCCTCCACCACCATCTTCTTTGATGTGCCAATCGTCAACGTGGATGGAGGAAAGGAGCATGTCATCCGGAGACAGCTCGGCAGCGGCAGCAGCAGGAGCAGCGCTAACCTGGGCAGGAGCCTGCAGCCGGGGCCCAGATTCGTTCAGGTTGGTTGGGGGGTAAGGAGCAGGCCGCATGCGAGCTCTGGTCGTCTGGCCAGTAACAGCCCCGGGCGTCGCGTCCTCTGGGTCCTCAAGTTGGGTAGGAGCAGCATCACCACTCGGAGTCTCAACTCCAGGGAGCGGGGTAAGCAGATTAAGGGTAGCAGTGGCCTCTTTAGAGGGGTTCTTATCGATCCAGACCTTCTTGGGCCCTTGAACCGTCAGGCAGTCAGGCCTAATCTTTTTCTTGGCAGTCTCAAGACTCATCGTTATGCACGTTCCCTGCTCGAAGTCCTCATAGCAATACGGGGCCTGGGAATCGGGAGGCGGAGTAGCCTTTACGACCCAAATCGGCCTGGCATTCTTAGACCGAGGCCTCCGACGAGCGATCACAGCCTCAACCTGCCACATGACGTCTGCGAGAAAGCTTCTGACGTCCTCTTCTCCCCAGTTCTTGGGGACTTCAGCAACTTCCCAAACGCGCACTCTGGGGGCATTGGGGAAAGTATCAGGAGCGCCGTTGATTATGCCGAGATTGCTCTTGCCACCGAGGCGAAAAGCAAGCGATTTGGACTGCTTCTGTCCCTGAGCGACAGCGAACCTGAAGTACTCTTCCTGCGAGGCTGACGTCTGTTTGGGAACCCAGACGATTGGAGAGGATTGCCAGTCCTTAGACTTGCAGAGAACAGTGCAAAAGAGGCCCTTCTGTCCGCTGACCTTCGCGAGAGACTCTCCAACTTCCAGCGGAACTCGCAAGTACGCAGTCAAGACCTTAGAGCCTTTGTCTTGAGTTTGTTGCCAACGGCCTCCTGTGAGACAGGAAACCTTGCACGGCGCAAGCGAGGCCAGGGCACTGATGACAGCTTCAGGGCTGTCCCCTTTGTCCTTGGGCAAAAACCCTTGGCGGTACTCACTGGGGGCCACAACCCTAAGAGAGCAGAGCTGAGGGCCCTTGGGGGCCTTGAAGGTGACAACAGTGGGGGGCTTCACATCGGGTCCCGGTTTAGCAGTGATTTGCGAGACTCGAAGCTTGAGGCGCTGAGGACGATTGTCCGGTGATTTGCCCGTACTCCACCAAACGTTGACCGTAGGCAGGAGAGGCTCTTGCCCAGCAACCGTGGCAACAGAAAGCGCTCCTTCAAATCCGAAAGCATCACAGACGGCCTGGACCTCAGTAATACACTCAGGATCTCTAGTGACAATCAAGTTGCCGACGACTTCGCTACCCTCACTGAGAGCCTTCCTAAGAGACCCCGGGGTACAGAGTCTGGGTTCTGAGTCCCACTCAGCAGGAGCAACCCGAGCAGCGTAGCGAGGCTGGTGCGTTTGCGGAGGCAGAGGCTTGGGTTTAGCCGAGGCCTTGAGGAGGGAGGGCCTTTCAGGAGCACCCTCACCCTTCCCTTTAGAGAACCCTTTACCCTCCGTAGAGCTGTGGCGCAGCCCTGCATAGGCGTCGCCAGTTTGAGGTTTAGACTTACCTTTTCCTTTAGTCGGAGCGGCGTCCAGAGACTGAGGGACCGGCTGGGGAGCGCGCGTGGGGGTTTGACCACGGTCAGCCAGCCACGCCTGAAGCTTGTCGGTGAGCCTTTCAGCAAGTTTGTCCTCGGACCATTTTTGAGTGACGGCAGCACGAAGCATCTGCGTCAGACGGTCGGCCAGCCCAGAGCCCTGGGAGTCACTGGGGCCAGTGCCCGAGGGCTTAGTAGGTTTTCCTTTCCCTTTGCCCTTATCGGTGCGAACAGCATCACGAGCATCAGGGGGAACCGTGCCTCCAGACCCACCTGGCCTTTTCCAGGCCTGGAGAACATCCAAGAGAGCACTGGCCAAGGCGGAGTCAGAGTTGCAGGTACCTTGGTCGGGTCCTGGGTTGCTTGCTTCCCCAACTCGCACAGCGTGCAAGAAAGAGTGAGAGCCCGGCCTAAAGACGCAGCAAGCAACGCACAACGCAAGCACAAGAAGTGCCAACGCTGGAAAACGGAGACGGCCCCTGTCCGGCCTAGGCCGATCCAGACCGGCCTCCTGAGGAACCGCGCCTTCTGCAGACTCGCAGCCCTTGTCCGTCACCCGAAGTGGGCTCAGGACTTCTCTGAGAGCACGACGTTTGCACTCCCTGCTATTAACTAAGCCAGTAGCGCAGCACCGCAAGCGAGCTGCAGAGGACACAGGGAGGTCCCTCTTGCATCCCTCAGCGGCAGTAGAACTGGGTGCCCAGCGACCAAGCAGAACAGTCTCGCCTGAGCGCCTAGGTGTGTCCGCCCATCTCTGGGCCCAGAGCTTGCGACGACCCTTACCAAGCCACCTTCTAGCCTGACGCAGTCGAAGCATACGCCAAACTCTGTCGCGGCATCGCGCTCTTACGGCGCCTAGTCGTCGACGACCGGCAAAACGACAGCAAGTGCACACGGCGTAAGGACGAAGACAGCACTTGGTCTTGACCCTCTTGCCTACGAACAACCTGCCCTTGCCTTTACCAACAAAGCGACTGTAAGAGCGCCTTGGTTGGGAACACTCTCCACGTTTCGTGCGAGCAGCCGGGAGGCCCGGGTTACTCTCGTGGTGCTCAAAAGGAACTAACAAGAGAAGCACAACAGCGCATCCCCACACCCCGAGAGAAGCAGTAGCAAGCCACTGGAACCACTGCTCGGGGTTGCTTGAAACCAAAAAATTGGCAAGTCTGTCAACGGAACCGAACGTTTCAGTACGATTACAAGGGTCGAAAGACTGGGAACGAGTGTACTGCATGGGTAAGCCCACGCATTGCAGGAGTAGTCCCTGCGTTGCAAAAGGTCCTACACTTGTGGGTAAGCCAACAAGTCACTGTTCAAAGTGCAAGCAAGACACGTTGTTCAACTGCAAGCGAGCCACAACTCCCACAGCGAGAGGGAAGTAAGTGTCTTCGAAAGCAGTAATTTAGGGGGCCCAAAGGGCCGGTCGAAGCAGTGATCCATAGACCAAAGTTCCATGGATCCGGCGTCTGACTCCAGGAAGGAAGCAGAAGCAAAGCAAGGCATGCAGCAGAGCAGCAGGGGAAGAAGGAGGGGAAGGCTCCGGCCCCTGTGGGCTCTCTTCAAAGTCTTTTGAGTAATCTTATGGAGCTCTTTGTCACTCATCTTGAAGTCTCTAGGGGAAGAGACCATAGACTTTCTTGATTCATTTCTTGGATCTCTTTGGGGAGAGATCTCTGTAACACAGAACTTTTGCATCTGCCTGGATGCCCAATCCAAGCAGCCCCACTGCCACCACGTGGAGGTAGTTCTGCAGCAGCAGGGGGCAGAAGTATCCGCTGCGAACTCTGGGATGGCACCACGACGACCACGACGAGTTGCTGCTTCTTTGCGAGCAGAGGGCGGCATAAGCATAGCGCGGGCAAATGCTTGCAGCTGCTAGTGGTCGTTGAGAGCCTTCGCCTGATATCCCCATGGCAGAGCGGGGTGACCCCATATCTCGGCCGAATGGGGGTGGCCTAAGTCTCCGGTCTGCATGACTGTCAGAGCACGTTCGTCTTTGCAAAGACGCCGGGGAGGCCATTACAGAAAGGGATGCTTAAGTCAGGTTGTGCATTTAATATTTATGAAAGGCAGAGTGCCAGTAAAACTTCTAAGGGTTCAGGGTTTAGTGGTTTGCTGCGCTTGCTGTTGATCAGAAAATCCTTGTCGATTCGCTTGCCGGCATGTGGAGGCATGTGTGTGGCCGCTACCCAGGACTCGCTGTGTCTCGCACAGGGCTCTGAGGGAAGAACGTAGTGCAGGGCAACTTATAGTCGCACACCATTAGCCGGGGTCACTTCCCTGAGGGTTCGCTAGTGCAGGGCAGCTTGTAGTTCACACCGTTAGCCGGGTGTGGCGGGCCGCTGTTTGGGATTTTCGGGCTCTTGAGGCCAACGGGGATCTGCTGACCAGATCCCTATGACAGCAGGACACATGGGCTAACGTGCCTGCTGGGAGCCCCCCATTTATGTCTCTGCACGCTCTGGCTAGCCAGTAGTCAGTGCGAGATGATGACCCACTCGGTGGCAGCAGGGGAGGCTCTTGAACTGTTGATCGACCGAGTGCGCAACATGGAAGGCCGAATCGAGTGAGTAGTCATTAAGTGTCAGGTTGTGATCAAATTTATGAAAGGCAGAGTGCCAAAGGCAGAGTGCCAGTAAAACTTCTAAGGGTTTTTTAGTAGGGTTTAGTGGTTTGCTGTGCTTGCTTTTGATCATAAACGTCCTTGTCGATTCGCTTGCCCGACCTAAACCTGAGCAGCGGGCTGGCCGAGGGGGCCCTAGAGACCTGCCAGGTTCCATCTTGTTGGCCGTGTTGGGGGCAGCGATCCATCCGGAGCTGAAAGCTTGGCCACTGACGCCTGCGTGGCCTCGTGGCGGCCACCCTTGGGGCCAACTCCCCTACAGCCCGAGGGGTATGACAGCAGGGCGATGCGCTAATGCGCCTGCTGGGGGTGGCTTAAATGGGGGGCGGGTGTGTCCTTCCCCCCCCGGTGAGATCCTAAAAGGGAGGCCGCTTGAGTTGTGTTGTAAAGAGAAGGGTGAGATAGTGCCTTCTTCAGTTCTTGCCTGTGCTCACTTTTGCGCGCAAGTGGCCCTGGGATCAGGTCTATCGTTGATCGTTTGGCATGGCCTGTAACTGTAGTGGCAGCATAGCATCCTGCTGTAAGTTACCACTACCCCAGCCGCCAGCTGTGCCTTGAGCCTGCTACTCACGGTGGTGATGTTAGCCTGTGCCTGGTTTGTTTCTATCGGCGCGTTGCGGGCGATGTTTACGCCGAAGCAAACCAAGTCTCCGGGATCTGTTACATCGCAGGTGTGCCAATGGCCTGCTGAGCAACAGCTGCGACGGGATCCGGCACAGCGCTGTCATCTTAATTCATTCCCTGTGAGCATGGCGACCCACCTTGGCCGAGTGGGGTGGATTTCAGCAAATGGGGGAGGCCGCTAACCCATGATTAGGCTATATCTCTTTCTGCTGAGCACATGCTTTCTGTTCTCTTGGATCGACGACAGAGGCAGAGTGCCGAGGCAGAGTGCCAGTCGAACCTCTTCGGTGTTGCCTTACCTAAGGAGTAAACCCCTGCCCCACCAGGGTTGCTCCCCACACCATTGGCCATGTGTGAGGCGTTCGGTTTGCCTGTGTCACAGCCTTGAGGCCAACCTATCCCAGGGGCAGGGGGTAGATGACAGCCGGGCACATGGGCTAATGCGCCGGCTGGGGCTGTGACCTGGTGACATCGAAGCAGTCATGCAAGTCACCGGAAGCAATACCGGACAAAGAAGGGAGGCCGTTCTTGGGACATGGCTGTGTTGTTGAGCTGGTGTGTTCCTCCGTCTCATTCATAGTAGAATGTTGTTTTGTTAGCCAGTTGTTTAAGATTATAGTGAATTCTTTGTCACACCAACCTTACCAACAAGTCGCGGTGTGTCCAGTTTTGATTCACCAGCCGCGCTTGCATGCCGATGGCCGGGCATGGGGTCGCTCTGGCGGACCGCGGAAGAAGGAACCGATCGAGGACTTGGGGCCAACCACCAGAGCGGACACCTGGTGATGACAGCCAGTCACACATATGCCAACGTGCTGGCTGGGTCCGAGCTCGGCACCCGAGTGTCCACCTCAGCAACATGGGAGGCCAAATATCGAGCAGAAGTACAGTAATTAGAGTGTCAGTCGAACCTCCTCAAGGTTGCCTTACCTAGCTGGATTTTCTGCGACCTCGGATCGTGTTGTCCGGGCCAGACTTCCAGGTTCCGAACAAAGAAGGGAGGCCGTCCGTTCTTGGGACATGGTTGTCTTATTGAGCAGAGAACCTTGCTCGGCTTGCTGTTCGGTTGTGTTTGTCACGAGTGCCAACATGTTCAGAATGGGGTTTGGTGTATGTTGCTCTACCAAGCGGCAGCTGCATGCCCGCCAATTTTGGCAGCTACCGACACACTGTTGGCCGGGTGTGGAGCGAGGGCAAGGGCACTGGGGTCCCGCAGTCTAGGGGGGGGTTGGGGCCAACGGCCAGCGGGCATCTGGCTATGACATCTGGACACATGCGCTAACGTGCCAGGTGGCCCCTCCCGAAAATGACGTAGCCTCGGTGACCCAAGCTCTTCCATGGGAGGCCGAAGAATGGTGTTGCTTGCGCATAGTGTTGAAGTCCAAGTTGTACTTTTGTATCTCAACGATTGCAGCGAACGAATCGATCGCTCTTTGACTTGCCAGCTCAGGTGTGCCTGAGTCCAGCTGTGACGAGTGGCAGCTTCGAATCAATCGGTTGTACCAGGAGAGAGCTATCACTGCTATGCAGCACTGTCGACAAATCAACTTCATCGCCGATGGGTCTACTCACAGCACCAGCGATTGTCTTGTGACAGTGGCTTGGGCGAATGAGATTTCTGCTGCAGTGTTTGCACCCATGCAAGTGATGAAGACTGGACAAGTTTCTCCACAAGACCGGTTTGACGACGACCTGCTTCTTCACATATCAAAGCGAAAGAAGCTGGAAAGGATTGCTGCATTCAGGCAGCTTCAAGCGATCAGTCACCAAATCTGGATTTTGCACAGAGGGCGAATGGATTTGGGCTCTTTCAAGATCGCCCCCTCTCTTGGGCAGAGGCCTGTGAAAAGATATGAAAGCAGGGTGGTTTTCCAAGTTGGAAAAGAAGACAATGACATTGACCGCTGTTTTCAGTGGTTGAGGGACAATCCGGATCCGGCTGAAGGCAGAGTGCCAGAAGGCAGAGTGCCAGAAGGCAGAGTGCCACCAGCTTTTCCTCATGTCTCCTTTCTGAAGACAATGTCTGAGGATGGAGAGATCACAAATGTGCTCCCCGTCTTGCCAGAGTCAGAGAAGTGGTGGCTGAACATTCCACTGCTGGTCTTGGGCCTTGACCAGGGCAGCATCGGACTTGCTGGCATGGCCTATGCTATGCGTGAAAACATGATTCATGTGAAATGTGACAAGATTCACAGGGCCATTCGAGATTTCAAAAACAGCATGTCGAGATGCCTCAAAGGACTCTTCCTGAAAGCACAACTTCACTCCTCTTACATCTTTGCCCTGAATTATAAACCCTTTGGAAGTGGTGGTTTCTACCAGCAGAAGAAGGAAATGCTGGCGAGTTTTGTTTCCTGCACATCACCGAGCAGAAGCTTGTTGTGGGACGCTTTTCGAGATAAGATTGCCTATGACTTAGACAGGCAGCTATCCGGTGACGAGCATGAGATTGAACATATGCTTGCAAATGTCGAATCCTTCATGAAGAAGGGCAGCTTGGTGAAATCCTCCAGATGGTTCAGCTGGAACCAGCTATGTTGTGAGCAACTTCATGAGTTTCATGTCCTCAAAATGCTGCTGGCTGATCATTTCGGTGAAGATCAATCTTTCAGCCCTTGCTCAAGGGAAAGACTCAGCCTGTATTCCAACTCGGCGAATACACAATCGGGCAAGGAGCTCTTCGAAGGCAGAGTGCCAGAGTCCGAAGGCAGAGTGCCGGACTCTGACAATGGTGAGAGGCAGGAAGATGCACTGGGTGATTTGCAAAAGCTGTCACAGGCTGGTCGTGCCACTGATCCACGGAAAGAACTCAGCTTGTTGAAAGCCAGCATGGGGGGCTTCAAGTTGGCATACTATCTCATGACAGAAGACCTTTTCGATCACTCCAAGATATTGTACAAAGTGACCGAACCGTTGTGGACATGGTATGGGAAACAAGTAAAAAACGTTAAATCGCCGCAGGATGGTCGAGGTTATGCCGAGTTGATGACAGTGAATGATGCCTGGAAAGCAGACAAACATTTGTTGCAGATTGTCTCCAACCTGCAGAAGACCGAGTTGTGGAAGGAGCATCTGGATACTGATTTACACGAGCCCGCAGAAAAAATCATGATGTTGAGCTTGCATTTGCTGATGAACAGGGTCTGGACTTGCAGTCTTTTTTCACTTCCACCAGATGCCTATGCGGGATTGCTGTCACCTGATGCAGAAATTCGGACGATCACGGCTTTGAAGGCAAAGGGCCATCACACATCACTCTTGAGGTTGGAGTCGACATTGGCACGGTCCACTCCAAGTGTTCATGCCCGGCAACTCTTCACAGACCTGCAAGTTGGAATCAGCCATCCTTCGAGACTTTTTCTGGACACATTGGAGGCACAGGGATATGAAGTGGCGCCTCCGGGGTCAGAAGACATTGTCGTGGATGATGTTGACACAGAGCAGGACGGGGAGATGGAGGATTCTGTGCCTGAAGAAGCAGATGACGGTGCCGGAGTTGGTGACATTTTGTTAGACGGGCAAGAGGGCAGAGTGCCAGCTCAAAGGACTGTAACAATATCGGTACCAGCATGCCCTGCAACCCACCTGCTGAGTGTTCTGGTGCAGACGCTGCCAGACAACAAGATTGTGGAAGATGTGCACAACAAGATTCGTAATGATTCTTTGTTGAACAAAACCCGCAAGCAAACATACTCCACGATTCAAACTGTGATCGAGAATTCAAACGTCTTTGAAAGCCGTTCAATCAGGCATCCGGCAAAAGTCAAACGGGAATATTTTGAAAGGGAGTTTTGGAATGTGGACAGGAAGCGCCAAAAGTTGTGCTTCAGAGGATGTGTCCACAAGCTGCCGTCACAGTATACCGAGATTGTCGGCGACAAGACATGGAACACCCTGTCAGAAGAGACACTCGAACGAGCATCAGCTGCGTGGTCATGGCTAATTCACTACAATGATGCAAGACTGGCATCTCAGCATGTTCCCTTGCGTGCTGGGAAGTTTAGCAGCCTTGCAGCCCCTTTGAAGATCTTGAACCATGTCTTGGATTTGACATGCTATCTCTCTCTTGGGGCAAAAACCTGGGCTGCTCTCATGTGGCCAGTGGTCCAGCATGAGGACCAGTCGACAGGAGAGATATATTTTGTTTTGAAGGCAGAGTGCCCGGATGGTTCCAGCGTCAAGGCCTGCTGGATTCATTTGTATGAGCCCCAGTATTGGGAAGTCATCGAAACAGAGGCAGTCTTCTGGAATGGCTTCATTTGCCTCCGTCGTTGTGCTACAAGCTCAGTGTCACTTCTATCCTATATGTTGCAGCATCCCAAGTGACATGTTTTCATTTAGGATTCTGTCAACTGTCGACCCATACAGTAAATAGTACAATAAACTTATATAAGTTTTGCTGTGCTTGTTTTTGCTGACTCGACTGAGGGAAATGTCACAAGCATGTCGGACTCTCGCAGACTGCCAGAATCTCGCCGAGCATGTGATCTCCCAGACTGGAAACGTAGACGAAAAAAAGCGAAAGGAGCTGCAACGAATGCGCCGTCCAAAGCTCATGAGCCTGATCGCTTCTCATCACCTTCCGGAAGATGAGGATTTCATGCGCAAAATTGAGGCTATGTATTCGACAGCCAAAGATTCAACAGAGGATGAGGATGAGGATGACATTATCATGGGGGACTTTGTTGATGAGCTGGTTCTTGACGACCTGCTTGCTGAGGACAAACAGGAATTTAAAATGGTCTCAGACGCAGTCAGAAAACGCAGAATCAAAAGGGTGCATCAAACCTGGCAGGCCATCAAGACGCAGCAAGCAAAGGCCAAGGCAAAGGGCAAGGCCAAAGCAAAGACCAAAGCAAAGGCCAAGCCACAGGCCAAACGGAAAGCCAAGAGAAAGATTTGTCGCCCACGTATGTTGCCCAGGAAGCAACCCGCGCCTCCTGATGAAAGTGGTCAAGAGGGAGCAGAAGGCAGAGTGCCAGCACCTCCTGCTGAGGTGCCGGTGGAGCCGGAGCCTGATAATCACGTGGAGGCCGCGGAAGGCAGAGTGCCAGCCCCTCCTGCTGAGATGCCGGAGGTGCCTGCTGCAATCCCTGTCCCAGAGCCTGATGATCACGTGGAGCCCGAGGAAGGCAGAGTGCCAGCCCCTCCTGCTGAGATGCCGGAGGTGCCTGCCCAGTGCCTATCCCAGCACTCGAGCCACGGGAGGTTGCAGTCCGTGGCCCCCAACATCAGCGGCGGCCGAACCGTGTTGACTACCAAGGGGTATGGACACCTGTTCAATGCCCGGAGTGTCCCAAGATCGCTGGTGAGATGAAGTACGACCCGAATCCTGGTGGCACTGACAAAGCAAAATGGTTTCTCCGAGTTCGTGTGACAGACGGCGGTCTCTTGGAAAGATTCGGAACATTTGTTATAGCTTCGATGTGGTTGCCTGATCTGCTGTGTGTTGTGTCACATTACATGAACCCATGTGTGTCTGGCATTGAAGGCGAGTGGAGCCACCTCGTACCCTATCACTGGGGACGTGTGGCTTCCAAGATGACAGAAGCGCAGGCCAGACAACACGTCATTGACCATAGGCCCTGTTGTGGCCCGACCAGGAGGCCTGGCAACAACTAGAGGATTCATCCTGCGCTGCAAAGAAAAGTTGTGTGTCTGTCTGTGTGCTTGCATTGATGGCAGCGGGTCCTGCTAGATTGGAATGCGTCCGAGAGACTGTGTGTTTCTGCTTGGGGAAGACGGATTGCGAAAGCATGTTCGCATTTTCACACATGTGGAATTTGTCACGTGCAAGCACATGGACAATCATTTCGAGTGCCACAACCCGGAAGCCGCACAAACTAGCACATGTGGTTTGAAGCCGTGCGTGCTTGTGACTGAACAGTAGCCGTCCAGAGCAATGCATTTCGCCCCGATCGAACGAGGAGAGTGTTTCTTCAGAGGCGAGCTCTCCCCAATCTTGATCAAAACCGCTTGCGAAAAATTGGCCAAAGCGCCTCACCAGTGGAAACCAGCTGAGAGATGGAAGGAAGTTTATGACGACGTGCCTTGGGAAATCATGGTTCGCTACCTGCGTTACTGGCCACTATTGGCTCCCGCATTACAGCAGGCCTCAGGCTTCTTCGACAGTACGAAGGCCCCTTCCCGAAGTGTTATCAGGTGGGTGAAGGAGAAGAACCGCTGGAGTTGCCGCGCGTTTCTCTCGTTTGTGATTTTGTTTATGTTTGGAACGACGAAGATGAACAACAACGGCAGTTTGTCCTTCAGATGAAACCCCTCTCACTTGTTGCCATCCGTCTCGGTGGTCCGGGGGAACTTCCTGACCTTGATGCTGGAGCAATACCTTTGACCGACCAGCTTCGTGCAAAGTTGGGGATGAATGGCAATAATTAATGGATCTTGAGGCGGGAAGGCAGAGTGCCAGCAGCTGGGAAGGCAGAGTGCCAGACGTTGTCGCGTCACCCAGCTGTACCCTGCTTCGCCTGCACGTGATTCGCTTGACAGTGTGGTCAACGCAGAAAAGCGCAACATCCAGCAGTTCGTAGCCACTTCACGCGATTTGTGCATCCCTAATACTATCAAACCCTAAAACTATGGCACTCTGCCTTCTAGCCCCAAACCCTAAATACTAAAGACCCTGAAACTCTAACCCTAACCCTTTCATTACCCTCAAACCCTAACACTATGGCACTCTGCCTTCTAACCCCAAACCCTAAATATACTAAAGACCCTGAAACTCTAACCCTAACCCTTTCATTACCCTCAAACCCCTAATACTATGGCACTCTGCCTTCTAACCCCAAACCCTAAATATACTAAAGACCCTGAAACTCTAACCCTAACCCTTTCATTACCCTCAAACCCTAACACTATGGCACTCTGCCTGCTAACCCCAAACCCTAAATACTAAAGACCCTGAAACTCTAACCCTAACCCTTTCATTACCCTCAAACCCCTAATACTATGGCACTCTGCCTTCTAACCCCAAACCCTAAATATACTAAAGACCCTGAAACTCTAACCCTAACCCTTTCATTACCCTCAAACCCCTAATACTATGGCACTCTGCCTTCTAACCCCAAACCCTAAATATACTAAAGACCCTGAAACTCTAACCCTAACCCTTTCATTACCCTCAAACCCCTAATACTATGGCACTCTGCCTTCTAACCCCAAACCCTAAATATAATAAAGACCCTGAAACTCTAACCCTAACCCTTTCATTACCCTCAAACCCCTAATACTATGGCACTCTGCCTTCTAACCCCAAACCCTAAATATAATAAAGACCCTGAAACTCTAACCCTAACCCTTTCATTACCCTCAAACCCCTAATACTATGGCACTCTGCCTTCTAACCCCAAACCCTAAATATAATAAAGACCCTGAAACTCTAACCCTAACCCTTTCATTACCCTCAAACCCCTAATACTATGGCACTCTGCCTTCTAACCCCAAACCCTAAAGACCCTGAAACTGTAAACCCTGTGCCAGGTCTTCTTCATCCTCGTCTTCTCGGAAAAAACATTAAAAAATGTAGTTTTTTTGTGTGTTTTAAAGTTTTTAAAAATTTTTAAAAGTTGTTTAAAGTCTTTAAAAGTCTTTCAAATTCTTTTTAAAGTTTGTAAAAGCTTTTAAAAGCGTTTAAAAGTCTTTTAAAGTATTTTTAAAGCTTTTAAATGTATTTTAATGTTTTTAAAAGTCTTTTAAATATTTTAAAAGCCTTTTAAAGTCTTGAAAAGTCTTTTAAAGTTTGCAAAAGTCTTCTAAAAGTTTCTAAAAGTCTTTTAAAGTCTTCTAAAAGTTTTTAGAATGTTTTTTCTTGCATTTGAAAGTTTTTAAAAGTCTGTAAACGTCTTTAAAAGCCAACTCTGTCGAAAAAGCCCTGTGGATCTAAACCTTGTGGTTCTGGTTCGGTGCAAAAGGGCAATGATTTGGGTTTGGCAGAAGCAAAATCCAGGGACAGAACAGCACTGTAGAACAAAGGAGCTTCAAAAAGTGCGGGACTGTCCCTAAAGCTCGGCTTCCCCAAGCCGAAAGTGCTGTACTGTCCCCAAAAAATTATCCTCCAGCAACCTTCCGGCCTTCCGAGGTGAAGGTCCCTGAAGAATAGGTGTTTTAGGTTTTTTAGGGGCAGTACAGCAACTTCGGCGTCCAAAGCCCAAATTTGAAGGACTGGACAGCACTTTTGAAGCTCCTATGCTCTAAAGTGCTGGACTGTCCCTAAAATTTGGGTTTGACAGAAGTCTTTTTGAGACCCCTGCCAGTGCAGCACAGAGCACAGCCGCTTGCTCTTGCAGTTTTGTCTGGGAGTTGCCCGCACCGAGGAAAAACATGGGGTGATAGTCGTGAGGCTGCGGTGGCAATGGCGGTGACCGCAGCGGTAGGCCCAAATTTGAAACCACCAAGGAAGCCTGTGCTGCAACGAGGGCATGTGTGACCCTCCCAGTTGGGTAAGATCTGGTCCTTTTGCAGCCGCTCTATGAGCCTGCGGCCCCGCAATGCCACGAACATCTGAATGGATTGCCAACAGTGTGCTGCCGGTGTGCCTTGTCCGTCGTGGTTGGCTGACCATGACGAACATACGGCACAGGACGTAGGTGTTCGTGGCCGCTGGGCGACTTTGAGCACCACGTTTCCACCGTTTTGGAAAACGAAACTGCGGCTTTTCATGGCTTTCATCACCTTCTTCGGCATGATGTCGATGAAAGCTTGGGCGACTACTACAGTACTTGAGATGGCAGAAAAAAAGATATACAGTACGAGTCACCTTCTTCGTTTCTGCTCCCGGCATAAGTGGTGCATGAAAGCAGGCAGTTGCAAAGAAACGTTAGTTAAGTTAGTTAGTGACCGAAACATTTCGTTTGTGCCTTGCGTGGACCTGACAAAAGTGTGTGCGAGGACCCAAGTGTGCGAATAAGGGGTCCGCTACCTGGGTACTGCTTTCCAAACTGAGAATGCATTTTCGGCAGCATCACCATATAGAGGTTGGAGATGCTTCATACTGTTTGCAAGGATTTTTCGTATGATGCTCCATAATAATAGATGCTAGGTTTTTTGTTTGATGCCCCATACTACATGCGATGATTTGCATTTGCATGCTGCCTACGAGAAACGGCGCGACACTTGTCTCACTTGTCGTTGGCGTCATCGCATTTGTCAAACTCCGCCTCAAGTTCTTGGGAATGGTTGTACGGCAGCTCTTCAACATCCATCTCGTCCTTTGCAAGCTTCTCGGAGTCGCTCGCCTCATCCTTTGGGGAGGGTTTGGGAGGCTCTTCGGGCGGAGCCGTTTCGGATCCACTTGAGATGTTGATCTGCAGGGTCCTCTTGCCGCAGGTTTGCTTGAAGATTGCAGGC
Source organism: Symbiodinium sp. CCMP2592 (assembly GCA_905221615.1). NCBI lineage: Eukaryota > Dinophyceae > Suessiales > Symbiodiniaceae > Symbiodinium > Symbiodinium sp. CCMP2592. The sequence goes on along the minus strand of CAJNDT010005869.1, from coordinate 1,418,838 downwards.
ATCTCCTGGGGCTCCGTCTTCACCTGGTCACGAGCAAATTTTGCCACGAACCTCAAACCTATCCGTTTAGAGTACGAGCACTTGCAGCGGGCGATATTTTAAAGAGGTGTTTCTTTACATTTAGCCGATAAACTTATAAGTAAGTTGCTACACAATAGTTTCCCTTGTGCAATATGAGTGGCAGTGACGAGTCCACGGCCAGGTGCGGCATGCGAAGATGGTGCGGATGCCGGCGGTGCAAATGAAGAAGATTCGCTTCGACCTTCTCCGTGCCCAAAAGTGCAGATTTGACGGATTTGAATTTTTTTGGCTTGATGCCCCTCACTTTCAAGATCGGCAGCTTCATCGGGATAGTGGACCGCATCACCTGAAATACCTGCCAAAGTTGGTCGGCGCTCCTTCACAAACCTGCGGCTCGTACTGATTTCGCGACCTGGGATAGTGAAGGCGGGATCGACCTGCTCGTTGTCAAATCGTCAAATGCAGCCTGTGGAAGATTGAGACTCCTTTGCAAATCGGCATTGAACGAAGATGGTTGAGCGACGAGCTCTCCAGTAAGGAAAGCGTCATAGGTCGGACGTGCGCAATGGGAGACCATCCCTACATCCCCCTCCGGCCATGCCAGCCGCTTGACGGGGTCTGTTTGGGTACCCTGCAAACGGATGTAGATAGCGACGCTCGTGAACACAACGAGGACGGACCGCTTGAAAACAGCCATGAGGTCCTCATCGTTGAAGTCCTTGTGAGAGGAAGGTCTCACGATATTAAAGAAGGTCTCGAACTTGATGAAATCCGTCGGTGTGTTGAACGCCATGGCCGGCTCGACCTGCTTATCATACGGGTTGGAGCAGATTTGGCAGAGTTGGTTCTGGTGTAGGAAAGCGGACTTTTTCCTACATGCGATCTCCCAATGTAGATAACGGCGTGCTCTTTCAAGAAGCGTAACAAGGGCGTAATCACGTCATTGAGTGCCCCGGGTGTATATCAAGCTTTTCAAGGTCAGAGGGAAGTCCTTTATGGTGGTTGGCTTGGGAACCTGCATCAGCAAGACACCTCAGGTACTCCTTGATCACACCGCGCCCCCACCGGTACAAGTTGACTTGTTCTTCTGTCCAGATTGTGAACTCGCCGTTGGCATCGTCCCCCTCGCCTTATATCCTCCGTTTCCTTCGGCGGCTTGTTTGAGCCTCCAGCAAGAAGCAGCTTCTGATAGCGAACCTGGAACCCGCCCATACTTTACAGCATATACTGAAAAGCACGACCTCCTTCTCTGTAGCGATCCTGATAGTCACTCTCCAGCACATACTCAGTATGGTGGAATGGAGCACTTTTTCGACAGACTTGATATGCTTGATGATGTGGTGTTTGTCGCCATCAGAGGGGACGATGACCAAGTGCATGTTATGCGCCACCTCCACCTTGCCCTTGTTGCGGATGGGCTCCGGGAGGTCGGCGTAACGGCGTAACACTGTTGCAAGAACAACTGCTCGAGGTTTTTGAAATCAATCGGCCCCTCGTGCCTTAAGATGACGTTGAGGAACTGTGTCTTCTTTTTGACGACATCTGAATCTGAGATGGTGCTGACTGCTGGGAGATCACCTATAGTCACAAGCCCGGCTCTTCGTGAACAATCATGGGTGTCTCTAAAGTAAGAACTTTGAGGCCGTCCGTGTTCGCCAAGGCCTCCTCGAAGGTAAGACTGCCGTCGATGGTGCCCTCATGCTCGTTCTGGGCAAGGCTCACAGGGCGGGACGGAATGGAGCTGGCCATGGTGTGAGATTGAGAGAAAGTTGAAGATTGCTGTACAGTTTGACAGACTCCTCAAAGGTTCATGAGATGATGTCGGCATCGCCGGTGGCAAAACGACATGATGAAATTACTGCTCCATGCTCCATTCTGGATGGGAGGACTTTTTGTTCGATGCTCCATGCTAGATGTGGGGATTTTCGTTTGATGCTCCATACTAGATGTAAGGTTTTTTTGTTTGATGCTCCCTACCAGATGCGGGAACTTTTGTTTGATGCTCCATGCTACATGCGAGGGATTTTGTTTGCTGCTCCATACTAAATGCGCGGATATTTTGCTTGTTCTCGATGGCAGAAGAAGATGTTACATATACCAGGATATGCTTATGAACACAAATTCAACTACGAGACGAAAGGGGTGTGACAGCTTTTGTTTAAGCTAGCAAGCCAAACACAAAGCTGCATGCGTTTCCACATGTTCTCAGTGCTTGCAACAAGTTTTTGTCACTCGTGCTCGACAAGTCAGACGAGGTTTGACAGGACTCACAGCTACTCAGGCAAACGACTCGTGCACATTTGGCACGACTCACGACATTAACACATAGCGATGCTTTGTATGTCAAAAACTCAACCACTGGACCACTCTCAGGGGTACCGCGCAGCACATTACATCCTCAAAGCCAAACAGCGACCATCTCGGTCTCGACCTTCTCGGTCACTGTACTTCGTCAGACCAACTGCCCAAAAAGGAGGCGAGTCATCAGCCCGTCACATGGACAAGCCCACAAGTATGTGAGAATCGGCCCCTACCCCACTCAGCGGGACAGGGCGGACATGTCTTCCTCACTCATGAACTGATCGCGGCCGCGGGCTTCTTTGTAGACCGATTCGCGGTACTGCCTGGCGAGGTCTCCTTGCATCAGCATCATGAGCACAAAAAAACGAACAAACATATTCAACAGGCAAGAGCCGTTTGGAAGTACATCCATCTGTACTTCCCAGTCCACTGGTGCACACGGCATGGGGCCAAGTGGAGGTTCTTGACAGGATTCATGGTCCAAAACCAGAAGAACTTGCGTTCTGCTCCGTACATACAACGAAAAAAGCTTGATATGTTAGCACAGCATTTCTTCGCGAACACGACATAATCGGTTCAAGCACGTCAGGTGGAAACACACCCGCCAGATGCAACTTCCACGTGGTGTCGTCGAATACCATATTTATCTGCTCTCACTCTCGGGCTGAGCCATGCTGAGCCGCGTGATACCGCAGGGCTTTCGATTTGGGGACTAGTGTTGAAGAGCACTTTAGGTTTGAGGTTTTCGGTGTATGTTAAATGGGGTGGGAGGGGGGAAGTCTGACGCACCGGCTCGAAGAAATGCTGCGGGCGGTATCTGGGCACGGCAGGCACGGATCTTGGGGGGGGGAGGGGGTGAGCTTATATATGCATCTTGGTTCTAAACATGGCCAAACTGTAAACCACAAAACACAGGACAAGGATGCAACATTGAAGATACAACTGCAGGGGTCCCGGCTACATCACGGCAGCCAGCAACGTAATCAAGGGGATCCCTGCCCAAGCTATACCGCCCTAGCGCAAAACGGCGCCGCTCCTGGGTTTATTCATACTTCAGTTTAGTTCGCAATTCTTACTGATGCGCACGCGGTATGAATTTTCAAACATGCACTAGACATTCTCTTTCGATTCATCATCGGTCCTTGACCTTTGATACCACCTGAGTTTCAGTTAGGTCGCTATTTATGCGGATTCCCCGGGGGGGGTCTGGAATGAACGCTACTGGCATGGCATCTTGTTCTCACTCTTCACTGTAGAGTGAATAAATGAAGAGAACTGTAGAAGTAGCAGCTACTTGTAGCATAAAGTATGCTCTCCAACGGTGGTTGCCGACATCCCGACTGCTGCCCGGGATGAAAATTATTGTGATCAATATTATACTGAACAAGGATCAGCGCGAGTACTGCATCTTCATCTACTTATGTAGAGGATCATAGGCACTTGAGATTCAGAAATACCATATTGTCACGGTTTTAAGAACCCGGCTAGTCTCACCTCACCGGTTAGTCTCACTCTCACCTGCAACGTCGAGCCCTAGCGGTGGCCAGATGTGATGCGCGGTGACTGCTACTGCTCGCCACCGTCTGCTACAACTGAACGAAGACACCATACTAAGATGAAGCATGAGGTAAAGCATCAAGATACAACCTCACATGAACCCCTCAGCTCTGCACAAAACAAACTGCACCGTAAGCAGATGTTATTATTTGGGTTTGCGAAATGTAGAGTTAAAAACAAGTAATATGCATGCATGTGCAGGGCTCAGACAATAGCAGCGCCCATTGACAACTGCCAAGCCAGCTGCCAAGCCATGGGAAAGGGGCACGAGCAAGAAAGCGGGACATGGCTTCGTTTCTGGGACGTCTTCTGCAAAGTGACGGAAGCCTCACCGGCAGAGCCAGCATAACTGACACCCCAGCGCGGACACCTTTGCGGATTGGACGCCTTCTTCCAGATGGGGCGCTGCACATCCTAAACAATGCAAAGCTGGTGTCTTGCGGGACGAACAAGCCAGCTGCACCGGATGCAGCCAAGAGAAGACTGAAGAACCTAAATCGCAAAAACAGAGTATGTCCCGGTTGGAAGCCCAGTTGGGCTACGACTTCCTCCGCGAGGCACTCCTGCAAGTGTCGGAGGATACCGAACGGCAAGTACCAAAGTCGCAGCTGTTCTACGCAGGATGGAAAGGAGTAGAGCACT
>CAJNDT010005869.1:1396817-1409317 GCA_905221615.1 Symbiodinium sp. CCMP2592 | reverse complement strand
TACTCTGTCTCTGTGTTCCTCCCTCGTGAAGAGCAGCTGGCTCACATCTCTGCACGGAGATCTGTTTACATGTCTTCTCTCAACGGCCCGTGCGATGCGCCTGAGTGGAGGCGTTTGCCATACTTGCGCCGGGCTCTGCCTCTCAAGTAAGACGTGGTGCTTCAGCGAATGTGTCTGCCTTCGATTGCTTCTTCTGGGATAGCGGCTGTCCGATACTTTGCCCGGGAATGCCGGAAACCTGGTTGCAGCGTGTTGCGGTTTGTTGTGTGTGTTGCTCTTGCTGCTGCTGGTGGTGGTGGTGGTGGTCGTGGCATTGTTGGTGTTGTTGCTGCTTTTGCAGCTGCTGTTTTTGCTTCTGCTGTTGTTGTTGTTGTTGTTGTTGTTGTTGTTGTTGTTGCTGTCGTTGTCGTCGTCGTCGTCGTCGTCGTCGTTGTTGTTGTTGTTGTTGATGATGTTGTTGTTGTTGTTGTTGTTGTTGTTGTTGTTGTTGTTGTTGTTGTTGTTGTTTGTTGTTGTTGTTGTGGTTGTTGTTGTTGTTGTTGTTGTTGTTGTTGTTGTTGTTGTTGTTGTTGTTGTTGCTGTTGTTGTTGTTGTTGTTGTTGTCGCTGCTTGTTGTCGTGGTTGCTGTTATTGTTGTTGTTGTTGTTGTTGTTGTTGCTGCTGCTGCTGTTGGTGTCTTTGCTGTGGTTTTTGTTGTTTTTTTGTTGCTGTTGTCGTTGTTGCTGTTGTTGCTGTTGTTGCTGCTGTTGTTGTTGTTGTTGCTGCTGCTGCTGTTGGTGTTGTTGTTGTTGTTGCTCTTGTTGTTGGTGGTGTTTGTTGGTGGTGCTCGTTGTTGTTGTTGGTGGCGCCTGTTGTTCTTGTTGGTGTTGTTGTTGGTGGTGGTGGCAGTGGTGGTGATGGTGGTGGTGCTGCTGTTGTCGTCGTGTCGTGGTTGTTCTGACGGCTGTGGTTGTGAAGGTTATCGTTGTTGCCATTGCGGTCTGTTGGTGTTGCCTGTTGCTTCTGGTGCCGTTGCCGTTGCTGTTGGTGCTGCTGTCGCTGCTATTGCTGTGGTTGGTGATGCTGTCGTTGCGGTGGTGGTTGTGGTTGTGAATGTGGTTGTTGGGTTTGCTAGTCTTGTTGTTGTGGTGGTGGCTTGTTTCTCTTGTTTTTGTTTGTGTGTGTGTGCGTGTGTGTGCATATATATATATATATATGTGTGTGTGTGTGTGTGTGTGTGTGTGTGCTGGCGTATTATTTGCTTTGTTGCTAATGCTGGCGTTGACACTGGCATTGCTGTCGCTGTGGGCGGCCGCGGTGGTAGTAGTGGTGCAGCTCACTGCATTCTGATGAAACTGGGTCATGCATCAGTCGGATAGATCAGCAGTGTTTAGAAACTGAGCATGTGCCGCATTTTGGCCAACAGCGTTCGCAGCTGCTGTGCTTCCGACGGTTGGACATTTCATAGAGGATTATAAGAGCAAGAAACCCTCTCGCATGGACCTCCGCAGACAGGGTCTCGCCGCCAGTGTCAGAGATCTCAGGGACCAGCCGATTTCCGTCCATCGCTTGTGACAGTGTTCACCTTTTACAATGAAATTGTTTTGTAAGGTGTCGGCTGAATGCAAACATCCTGATGGCTCCTTATCGGCACTAACTGATCGATCCGGAACATCGAGAACTTGGTTCAAACCCACGGCGGCCGATCAGCTGCTCCTGTGATTGCGAGAACTCGCGAAATGGCTTCGGCAGGGGGCCATGCCGGCTGCTGTGATGCGGCACCCTCTCAATGTCAAACCCTTACGTTCTGAGGCTCCATGCCTCATTGGGGGTCTGGTTGCAAGCGAATCAACTGCCAAACACCTGACTCCTAGCTCATGGCCTTTTGCTATGACATCTCTTTCTGCAAGTGTGGATCTGATAGGCCGGTGTCTGCCGAAGGCCCTGAGTTTCGCTCTGAGCCTCGAGCGCATCGGATGTAGCGCCTATGCAATCGGGCCGCTTGGGCTTGAAGCCGGCTGGAAACACATCGCGAAGTTGGCCCCCACACGAAGTCGCAAGCCAAGCTGCGTGAGGTGGGGCGAGAGCTGTCCACACTCCGGACAAGACCGTGAGGTGGTGTTGGCAGAGTTGCACCTGCGCTAAAGATTGCGGAAGAGGGGCTCCACGCATCATGTCCCGAAACAGCATCAGGCCAGTCATGCCATGCATGCTTGGCTCCTGAGAGCCATCTTTCATCGTCTGATCAGCGATATGATTGGCCGGTAGGGTTCACACGACTGCTGCATGTCAGCTGTCTGCCTTCGCCCAGGCTTTGCCTCACAGGCGCTGCAGCACTGACTACTTCCTGCGGAAGCAGGAACATGCAGCCTGTTCACGGAAGATGAAATCTTCTAGAAGCCAAAAAATATTGGTGTGTGCGGTGTCCTGCCGGGGACACCATCAACACGCCGCACATGGGCGAGGAGATGCTGGGCACTGTAGCCACTGTAGCCCGCCCTACAAAATTCCAAGCGACCTCCTGTCAAAGACAGACAGCCTGCTGCTTTGCAGCATATGTGCTGTTCGTCATGGTAAAGGGTAGCTTGCACACAAGTGTTGCCAAGTCGTCATTTGCACACCCAACCTGTCAGCGCTTCATCGTGCAGCTCTTTCCAGCAGGCAGCCGGAAGCTGCTATTCAATCGACAGGGTGTTTGCAAATTCCAACCACGGGCGGTGTGTATGCCTCACAGAACGCTTTGCGCTCCTCTGTGACCTGAAAATTCTGCCCCTGTCTGTCGAGAGGAATTCAATCCTGACTGAACATGTTTTCGAAACACGCACGCTGCCTGCTACACATGGTGACCAACTCTCTGCTGTGTGTGTTCCGGCAAGACAGAGGCCAATCCAGCGGCAGGCAGTGTCCAGGCTTGCCCCGGTCCAGAGTTCGAGGACACCCTGCTCCCTAACCTAACCAACTCTTGACGAGTACAGTATCTTGACGTTGTCCTGTTGCCCTTGTGGCGCCTATGACAATGCAGCCGACACTTGCCCCAACGCTGCGAATTGAACTTCAAGAAAATCGACATTAGGCCTGGCCAGCCACGCGGTATTGACTGCCACACAGCATGATCTGCCACCGGCCTTGCTGAACCCCAATGTTTCCCAGTGTCCAAGACATCTTTGATGCTTCAAGGGTGCACTTCAAACTAGATCTCAGCGTCCTACACGTGCATAGTTCGAGAGGAGGTATCTGAGGCGGCGGTCTTCGCCACCTCATCTGCACCACAGAGATTCAAGCTCACGATTGACATGTCCTCAAGCTTCACCATCTCGAAAGCCTGCCATACTCCACAGCTGTGTTTGCGAAACACTTCCAGGATGCAGGAGACTCTGAATGCTCTGTCAACAGCAGAAAGCGCGCGCTTTCCTGCGGCATGCAAGTTTCTCAACAAGTTGCAAAGGCACACTACATCCACAGATGGGGCAACCCGAGATCGCAAGATGGGTCACAGGCGCGTGGACACAGTAAGACACCTTTGAGCAGTCTGTAGATGTACGCATTGCAGCGCCACGACGTCCACTAGCCCTTCCCAGCCTCACTTAGTTGGATGTGTGCCACTTCTATAGCGGACCGGAAGACTGCCTCGCACAATGAACAAACTCGCAAACGCCCACAGACATCAACAGAATACACATCGGGCCGCATGCAAGCCATCAAGCAAAACTTCGAATCGCCAATGGAATGCTCATGGAAGGCTTCATATCGTGGCGTGATCACTCGAACAACAGCTTGCCCTATTCGGGGCCATGCTCCAGACATACCATAGTGCCATGCTTGAACACCCCCACGACATGCAACACAGGCAAAGTAATGCCTCTTCAAGATTTTCCATATTACAGCCACAGGAGCTTTCAGCTTGCTGTCCAGCCGGTCATAGCCCCCCATTTCTGAACAGCAAGCAGGAGCAAGAGTGTGCCGGGAGCTTGCAAGACTTCTGGATTCTTCTTCATCCTATTGAAGTTGGAAGGGTGCAGTGATTGTGACTCGTGCCACGCAGTCTCTCTGCTCGCCGCACCGCTACCCTTCGAACAAGGAGAGAGATCGGCAGAGTTCAATGTCCTGAAGCCTTTCGCAACAACACTTCTGAAGCATCGTGGCCCTTCAACCCGCCCTGAGGCCTGCCACAGCCGCATCAATCATTGCTTCGTCCGCTGCTGTTGAACACCTCGACTCCTTCATGCTAGCCGCTGTTCGAGGGCATGGGAGATGACAGTTTGGGGCGACTCTTCCTGGAGGTCCGAAATCATATGTCAACAGCGGAGGGAGGGTGCAAGATCATCCGGCCACAGTCTGCCCCTCGTTCTTGGACTACAGTAGCTGCAATGAATCTTCGCTCGCTCAACTTCTGCCCATGCTGACCCCAGAACCCGGCCAACCTGGCAGCGGAAGCTGAGGACCTTGGTCCCCAAAAGCCGTGCCGCTCGGGAGTTTCGGTGGCCGTGAATGACATCCGCTTTCTCATCGAGACATGCACTGGCTGACCATGGCGAAGGCACGAAAACTGCCTGAGGTCCAACGAGTTTCGGTTTCGAGTTTCCTGCTCCAAAGAAGGCATTGCTCTTGCATGGCCTGGCTTACCGGTTGCACTGCCTGGCGAGTAGTTATTGCGAAGCATGGCCACCACTGCGATTGACATGCCTGACATGCCTCAAGTCCTCACAGAGTTTCTGAAGGCTCCGGCAGCTTCGGCGATCTGTCGCAGGGCCTGCGCAGAGCCGTGGTTGGCCAGTGACATGTTTCACTTCAACCAGATTCTGGGTTACCAGGTTTCATCTGCTGAACAAGTTGTTATTCAATCGGCTTATGGTGCACAGGCAAGATCGCGACCCGTTTCAGGAGCTGTTCAAACGGATCATGCATTCGGGCGCTGGAACTTTCCGTCTTTCGGTGGCTCATCTCGGCATAAAGCTCTATCTTGCCTCCCCCCCGCACCCCGCGGCAGTTCGGGCGTTCGGGAGGCGAGGCATGTTCGCGTGAGTCTGGCGGAGGGTGATGCAAACGATCTTGGAGTGCAATCATTATCCAACTCAGTTGTTAGCAGTACCTCACTACAAACAAGAACAAAGGCCATCAAAAGCCAGTACATGGCTGGAAGCCTTCTGGCCGTGGGGTGGATGAACACGACCTTGTGCTCTTAACTGCAGTTTGAGAAAAAATCACAACGTCTCGGCTACAGTAGACAAACAAATCGTAAAGCTATCAGTTAGCATCCAAAAACAAGACTACGCAACAACATATTGCCAGCAGATAGCAGGCCCCCAGTCTGTTCAGAATTCTCATGGTTCGGGTCTCTTCTTCTTATGCCGTTTTCATCCATCTTCCTCAGAACATGTGCATTCCAGTTCTTGCAAAGCCGTCCTCCGCACGTTTGCATGTATGTACCGTGCACGTGGTATTTGTCTCGGGCACACTGAATTTCTCAAAATTGAGCCACCTTACCACGCCAGGCTGTGCGTTTTCCATCTGCTCCCTTTGCCAGTGGGGCATATACCAAAATACACCGCAACTGCCGCCATCCCTGGTTTAGGGGCGGTGTAGAAGAACATAGAAGAACTGTTTTTGCTACCCGCCCATCTGAACAATGTCGCACTGCAGGGAACTCGTCCGAACTGACTGGAAAAGGATTCCAGGACAAGGACGAACTAAGAACCGACAAGGCCAACAGCAAGTACCAACCATAGTTGGAGATCGTACATCTGCCGGACCCCGGAGACCTAGCGGCTCGAAGAGAAAGAGAAAGCCAACTATCCCCAACAACCGCTAAAGTAACCAAGGCGGCTTACTCAGACACTCTCCAAGCAGCTTGTATGTACACTGCAGAGCTGCTGACTTCTCGCTCAGGCTGTCCACTCTCCCGCTTTAGGAGAGATACTATGCATGTAACTACTAGATACTAGATCGTAAACGAAGCGGAGGTGCACATGCAGTTATGTAGTTCAGGGGACATCTGTTGGAGAGGAGCATTTGTCTCCTCACCCAGCTTCATACTTTCTCTTTCCGTTTCATGAGGCTGAGGGCAGACCCCCCCTCCCCCCCGCGGGCTGGCGCGCCCGTTTTGTTGACGGCTTGTGCGGAATCACACTCTTTTTTTCGTCTCTCTTCTCCAGAGCATCGGGGATGTGCCAAATCTCTCTTTCTTGCTGCAGGTCTAAGGCACGAGGAAGCCCCTGAGGGCGACTCGAACGTCCAGCGTTCAGCATAAGTCGGCGAGAAACTCGCACCTCTTGGGTCCATGCACATTCTGTTGAAACAGGCGATCCCCCGTTCGCGTGACTGGGGTCTCCATCGCGGTCTCGTTTTCGAGCTGTTTTCTCCATCTGCGTCTCGTCTTTTTCCAAAGGAGCCATGGAACTCCCCTCACCCCCCCCCCCCCCCCCCCCCGCACGCGTGCACTGTGCACTGGTTTCATTCTTTCAGATGGTAAATCCGGCGCCTTGGGTGGCACGTCGCCCGCTTGCACCACGCCGTCGCTGGTGACCTGAGGCAGCCGGCCATGTCTACGGCTACTGGCTTCCCTTTTTGGTTTTGCTGCCCTGCAGAATACTACCGGTTACTACCAAGCATGCCTGGAATCACCTAGTGACCTAGTCAGTCATTCTGTCACACCGTATCTCTCTTTCGCGGCGCTTCTCTGTTCTAGCCAAACGAAAAGCACGAGCAGCCATCCAAACGGGCTTATCGCTGTGGATGGCCAAAGAGAACTCGAAGTTGCACCACTTTCCTTGGATGCCATTTCCAGTATGCCAAAGCTCTTCAGGCCAGCGCTATCGAAGCGTATGTCCTGATGATCCTGATGCTTGACCTCCATGCTATGGCATCAATTGCGCCCGCAAACCCTGTGCTTCTGTACCATGGATCGGTTCAGCGCCTTTAGAGGAGAAACCAGCGCCACCTGACGAGGTCAAAGGCACAATGTGGACCCTAACTTGGCGAGGATTGATCAGTCTTGTTCAGTCTGCCACAGCCGCTCGGTTTAGAACGACCCCGGCACGGAGGTATGAGCAACTTCGACAGAACAGAAAGAGAGGAAGATCGAGATGCATGGTGAACATGGGCCAGGGCCTGCTCAATGCTCTTGGATTGCAGAACCTGCCCGGCCACAAGCAGAAATTCATTTAAAGCCACAAGCAGGGCTTCCGGGCATTAGGCAGAATCGATCATGATGGAGCATTTTCCTACAAATACTGTAGTCAGGGTCGAGGACCTTTACAAGCAACAGTCGCCACCCTGAGTAAGGTGCGTCCGACGACCGGAGTATCGTCGGCAAGTTTGCCAACTTCACCACAAGCCTCGAAACAGGTGCCTGCCTGGTAGAAAGGAGACTTCCGAACCTCGGAGCCGAGTTCCTGACAAAAGGATTTGTATGCATGTACGTACGTATGTAAGTATGCATGGATGCATGGATGTATGTATGTCTGTGTGTATGTATGCAGTTTTTGTTGTATGCATGCATGCATCTATGTATGCGTGTGTAGACTGCTACGAAACTGCAACTGGGCTGTCATGGCATCAACGTGTGTTCTCCTGACAAATGTCGCCTGAAAATGCAGACAATGCTGAAGTCTATCAATCCTGGGCTTGTCCCTGAGGCCTCGATCACCCGGCTCTGGTTGTTGCACACAGTGCAGAACCTCAGAGACGACTGTTGCAGTACCTCTTGCAGCTGGCGATCCACGACCCAAGTTTGCTTATCCAGTGCGTCAAGCCGCCATCCTCGCACCTGCTGTGGCTTGAGCTGGTTTTCCCTAACCTTGGAAGACAGGTCAGGGCACTGGCGCAAAACACTGTCTCAGACAGTGCGTGTCCCAGAACATCCTGCTACGGTAGCCGTGAACTTTGGGCTGGACAAAGTAACAGCAACGGCAGCCCGCTGGACTACTGAAGCTAACCTAACGGACTGCAGCACCGAAAGCCAAATGAACCCTGACCTCTGAAAATACGTCGGGTGGCAAACCGGTAAAGGCGGCGCACGGCCTCGCAGGTACAAGGTCTGACAATCAAGCAAGGCACGGTTAGCACTAACTCTTTCCTCATTTTGGCCGAACCTCCAAGGAATTCTGCGCGGTCTCAGCCCACACGTGCGACACGAAGAGATTTGCCTTGGACACGGCCCACCGCTCCCCATTGCGATGTAGGCTCGTGCTGCCAAATGGATGGCTCAGGTGTTGTACAGCCTAGAATCAGAACGCATCAACATGCTGGATATTGGCTACCTTGTCAAGCTGCCTCTGCAAGAGATATGTCTTCTTCCTTCGCCAAGCCAAGCTGCTGCACCGTACTTGGTGTGAATCTCAGCATACGAAGCGTCGAAGACCGAAGACTCAGGAACTATCACCTCACAGGTGCCGCGCAAGTAATAGTTAAGGCAGCTGCCAAAGTCTCACGAGAAAGTTTGAACACCAGCACGCATGATGTATGTTTATTGCGGAGAAGTTGCATGTGTCAGCGCGTTATACCTGGCAGCCCGATTCCACGTGAAACAGGTAGGCAGAGCAACCGAGCTTAACACCCTGCAGAGGCCATGCTGATCATCACTTCGTTGTTTTGCTTTCACTCTCCCCGTGTCTCATTTGCTTTGCTTGGGGCTTCGGGCAAGGGCGGGAGGCCCCAGTCCCGCGCAGTTCGCGCTACCCCGTCCATCATTCTGCGGGCCGGGCTCAGTCTTTGCAGAGAATTTTTGGACCTGGTTTTCGGTGCTCTATTCTTGTGGCCGTTTCCCCCTTCGAGGAAATCAGACAAGTATGAGGAAGCACTGAGGGCACCCGGGACCACCTGTTTGCTGACTGAACTGGTGCCCCCGACATGTGAACCAAGGGTCATGAAATAACAGAAACGTAAAGTCTAACGTCACTCTATGGGGTGCTCCGAGTCCGCTGGTCTACTCCTGACCTTACCTTCCCGCCTTTGACCCTGCCTGAAACATCCTGAAACCGAACGGAAGCCTAATCCCCGGCAGCCTTGCCTGTGACCTTCCACTCGACCCTGAACCTCGGCCAAAGAGCCCTGTAGAGTGTTGGAAGGAATGTGCATGCAGCACCCCATAGTGTCGTGTTTGCCTGCGACACTAACCACTAAGCCAAGGGACATGTTCGCACTGCTGTTGTGCAGGGAGGATGCATGCTCAGCATTCTTCGTTGCTTTCGTTGATCCTGTCGGCTTGTGCGGAAGGGAGCAGCTGAGGTCACGGTGTACCACCAAACAGATGTAACCCAGCCGTGTTCATTTGGAAGTGATGGGAATTCCGCACGAGGCACAGTTGTGAAAATTGTTGGACACTCAGTTTGCGTCCTCGAGTCAGGACGGCCATAAGTGGCCCTGGCTTGTCTTGCCAGCTTGTGTCGTCTGTCACTTCATCTTCCTGTCCAACAGGCACAATCGCATGGAAGGAGGGACTTACCTTGAATTTAGTTGTCAACCATCCGTGTTGCTGCCAGCGGCGATGACATGTTTTCGTGCAAACTCCGCGGCTGCAACGGACTCAATCCGCGAATCCCCCCCTGAAGCCTGAAGTGCAAAGCTCGATCCGAGAATCGGAGCGGCACAGCTGCAGTCTCTTCCACATTTCCCTTCCTACGGTGGTACCGTCTGGAAATGAAGAGCCGCCTGCCAATGATCTCGCAGGCGTGGATGCGTCACTACCCGCCGGAAGAAACGCGCCAGTTCCTTGGTCAGGACAGTCCGGAGTCATCCTGTCATGCTGAGTGGCTATAAGCAGAAGAACTTGACACTACAATCTTGAAGCTTTGGGATTTGAGCCTCTCAAGCCTAATCTCTTAGTCTTAGGCCCTGTAGCGATACGCATGCCACCCCTTAGAATCTGCCGGGACTCCAGCATTGGCACTCCACGCAAGATGTGAGGAGGGGACCAGCAAAGAACCAAGCACCTGTCTGCGCCAGTATGCGGCAAAGATGTGCGCCCCACTACCTCCCTGTGACTGTCAGGGAGCCTGCGTACAAACCTTTCGGAACATGTTCTGGGCCAAGCTGCTGTCTCCCCTTGCCGTGCCCTAGCGTCGCCAAGCGAATGTGACCCATGTCTGGACCTTGGCGGGCATCGTCCGGATTGCCCCGAGGCGATTGTATTTAGGCCATTTAGGCTCGAGTGGATCTACTTCTGGACTCGGGTTTGGCGAGCATTTACCGACGAATTCCCCCGTCTTGCTTAGGATCTAACGAGGCGGTGCCGGTGACACCAGCAGAAGGTGAGCCTTGCTAGCTATTCTTTGAGCATTCCACGACTTTGACAAGGCACCGGGCATCCGGCTCTCCAAAAAGCACTTGCAAACAGCTACACAAGTGACGATGAGTTGAATATGCCAACTCGAGAAGTACCACAAGCTTGACTTGCCGACAAGCTTAGCTGCTGATTCTGATCTTGGAGCCCTTTCTGGTGGCTTTCTGAGTTTTCTGCTATATACCTGAGTTCCACAGTAATGAAATGCGATCCCCGACTTCCCCTGTTTCCGACGCGCAGTCCCAGAATGTAGCTTTGCCGTGGTATAGAGACAATGATGACTCTGCTGTCCTCATGCTGCGCAGTCGCCCAAGTGCTTTCGGGCACAAGGCCCATCGTAGGCGATGACTCCCCTCGGCTTCGGAGCTGATAGACCCTGGGCCTGCCTGCCATAGCCCAAGCGAGAGCTCTTCATGTTTATGTAGTTTCACCACGGTACGCGTTGAGTGACAAGTGATGATAGCGAAAAGCGGCAGCCAAGTCACTCGGGTGCCATCCTGATCCAATCCGAAGTCGTGACCGTGATCGTTATTGTCTGGGCCAAGTTCAATCGGAAAGGCAGTGCTTTGTGTTTTTGTCGCTTTGGCTTGGTATCGCTGCATCATGTCCCTGGCAGAACTTGCAAAAAAGGCAGGCGCGGGCAAGGCAAAATACCGGCTTCAAAAGCTGTGCCAGACTTACGCCAAACAAGTCGTGCCTTTAAGACTTTAAGAACTCAGGGCCCGAAGCCACTATCCACCACTCTCTACCCTTATAAGAGATTGGCCTACATAGCAGGCTAGCGGGACTGGATGCTCACTGCCCAGCTGCAATGCTCACTATGCAGGAAGGGAGCCAAAGCCCATTCGCACCAACGTGGACAACAAAAGCCCACAGAAACACACACAGGCTCTGCCTCTTCCTCGAGATTCCAAACGGCAGGAGGGGAGCCTGTTGTGGCAAGCGGCGCAAGCGGGCAACAGAAAGCTGTGGGACATGGCCGAACCTGATCCGAACCGAACAGAGAAACATATTTTATGCACAGGCCGAGAGACCTGGCTTCTCGATCTCAAGCACTACTTGCTCGCTGACACAGTGGAAAATCTGTCCGAAGGTGTACGAGTCAAGCTTGATGCGCTTCGTCGCCAACCTGGAGCCAGCGGGGTTGGTCCAGTAGTTTATATGAACAAGATACGAAGTTTGAAGTGTTCTCAGAGTAAAGCTACTGTATGCCAGCATCTCGTTCCAGCAAGTCAGCCAAGGCGCGAGTATGACTGGCTAAATGAGATGTCATACGGCGTAGCATTCACGATCCAGTTCCTGTCGCAAAATTTGGTGGGGCAGGTTTGGGAACTTTGAGACACGCAGTGGTTAAGGACAGCTTTTGCCGGTAGCGCCAAGCTGATGCTTATGGACTGTCCGGCGGCCATTGGAGTTTGGACTGCCGTAGCATTTCAGACTCTCGAGGCACTGTGCCTTGTATCGAAGAAAAGACTCCGAAGGTCCAACTCCCGAACTGCGAACAGCTGCGAGTGGCACAGCTTCTAGGCTACAAGGCCTCTTCAAGGCGCACTTCTCGTAGCCTGTGGGTACCAATTTCAGCCGAGCCTGATTTCAGAGGCGCATGTGCTTACATGCCCACAACCTCAAGCGTGAACAAGCTCCAAGCCTCCACTCGCACTAGGCCCTATAGAACTTGCCGCCCAGCCGCCTGAACGTGGGGTCCGATCCATTTCATTGCCCATGCTCCTGGAAATTGGATGACCGTCTTCTGGTCCAAGAACTGGACTTGAGCATACTGCATCTTATCACGTGGTACAGTATTACTAACTATCTCGTGCCAGTCGTGTCTAGCAGCGTAGCGGTGGCGACCGGCTGAATGCACCAGGCTAAGGCTTTGTAAATACAACTACAAGTGCCACAAATCTGACCTGGAAGCCGCCCCATTATCGGCTCTCAAGTCCTCAAGGCAAGATTTACTGCAACATGAGCGAACAGAAACACCATGAACCACGTACTCGAGGACTGTCAGCATGAAGCGCAAAGGGCCTGTTGCTGTGTGATGGTTACCTGGTGAGTCTCGGTACTGACGCCAGCTTCCTGGGTTGCAGGCAATGTGTGCCATTGCCGAGATGCAGTCGGAGAACAAACTAGAGACGCCGCGCTACTGTCTGTACTGAGGTCCATGACGAGTACCTCCACTGGAGCCGTCTCGATGATGAAGTGTGATAGCAGCGGTTGCAAGAGTTGTTTGGTGGTCTTT
>CAJNDT010005869.1:1299317-1391817 GCA_905221615.1 Symbiodinium sp. CCMP2592 | reverse complement strand
CAACCGAAACACCTCTTCAGGCACATAGGAAGCAGCCGCATCGCAGATGTCTTCATAGACGCTGTTACTGTGCTCATAGTTGCAGCCATGTGTGGGGGTCCGTGTGTGCACGGCCGCTTCTTGGGACCTGGTTATAGCAGTCCGCTTGTCGTGTGTGGCCGTCGGGCCTTTTCTTGCACCCCACGCGTGAGAGGTCCATGGGTTTTGCAGGGGGTGGGATGGCTTGTTTCGTCTGCCAGTTCAATCCCGCTTCACCTGTGCGAGTCCACACTGGAGTTCTGGTCCGCTCAGTTGTCGCTCTCTGACTTCAAGCATGCTCTTGAGGCTGCGTCCAACGGGCGGGACTCTTTTCATCCAGAAGCAAACATATGCATGCATGCATGCATGCATAGATGTGTCTGCGTGTGCGTGTGTGTACATGTATCTGTATATGTATGTCAGTATGCATGTATTCTACATGGGGTAATGCTCCCGGTATGATCGAAGTACCGAACTTCCCGCGCCGAGGCCTGCCCATTATTTAGCACACAAGCATACGTCGCATGAACTCATTTGTCTCCCGTCGTGCTCGCCCTTGCACACACTCCAGCTTTTCAAGGCTGGTTCAACATGCGCCCCAAAACAGAAAGCCTCTGTAGTTCAAGTCAAAAGCCCGGGGCGAAGATCAACCCTCGTATGCATAATAGCCACGATGCATATCACTTCAAGAACCTGAAGATACAGACGCCCTGAATCCTGTCACCACTCTCTCGACCCAGGCACTGACTGGTGACAATCTGGTCAAAGCTCAGGCTTCGGTGGTCGAAATACACTTGCCTTTGGCAGGTGCAGAGAGCTAACAGCGAAGCACGTGGCACCTGCAATGCCGAGATGCTCTGGAAAGCCAGTCGCAAGTCCCAAGAAGGTTGGATCTGGCTGCCACCAATAGAAAAGAAATCGGCCTGAATCTAAAGCTCACTGGAGTGCTACAGCAGCGGCATCCTATATGCCATGCGTTGCCTAAGCCGTGAGTGCCAAGTAGCTGTACGGGAGCAAGCGAACCATCTGGGTCTCCTGCTCTGGCGGGCAGAAGTCTCATTCCTACACATGCGCGCCTGCACACGCTTTCAGAAGACGGGCCTGCCACCAGCCGACCCATGTCACTGCTACAGGCACCTGCAGGCAACTGCATATCAAGGATCTCATTTATATCTCTTTATCAAACAGTTTAAGAACGGCTGCACGCGCTAGTTACCGCGTGCCCCTCAGCAGAGCCACGTTCGCTGCATGCTGGGACGACATGCATGGCTGCAGAAGCATACGTACGAGGAAGCGCAGAGCCTCCTGAAGCGCCACTACCCAGTCTCGGAAGTTCCAGTTGAACTCGCCAAGGACAACCTTGCGGGCTCGTGTGCTCTGCCAGTAGAACATGCTGCCGGCAATGTAATTATTGTGGTTTTGCGTATGCCGCGGATGCTCTCAGGTATCCAGAGTCCAGAGACGGCCTGATTGTTTATTCAAGTTCACCATGCGAAGCTGCCAGGGCAAGAAGCTGGGATGCAATGCATACCCTGATTCCTGCAGGCATTGGAATAGAACCAACCGTTCCTGGGCGGCATGGTGCTTGGAGAGGCTTTGTGCGACGTTCCGACAGGTTACGCACAGGTGGGCATCGTTGCGCTGTGGTCGGAAAAAATGCGCAGAGAGCTAGCCGCTAGCATTAGCTCACACTACACGCACGAACGCTCGCAAGCTCACTGAACAGCATGCCACACACCGAGCGGACGAGCAATGTTTAATCCGCTCTAGCATGGGGTTGAGCGGTCACAAGAAGAACTACCGAATAGCATCAGAAACGACCGGCCCCCACCCCAGGACAACGACAACCCACGAACGGAGTCGTCGTCGTCGCAGTCGCTCGAACCCGCAACCGGCGAACCCTTCCCGGGACACCAGACGCGAGAGCATCTCGAACAAATTCCCTTCGTTCGAAATACGAGCAACCTCCCACCTCATAATAGGGCGGGTTGGGTGGGACAAAAGGATCCTTCGCGGATCGAGACGATCGTCTCGACCCAAAATGGCCACGGATCAACGTGGTGATCAAAAGTCAAAAGAGCATGCTGATCTCATGCCGTAGTGTGACCCTCCTATTCCAGACCTACCTAGCCGATAATAGGAGAACCACACTACACGCACGAACGCTCGCAAGCTCACTGAACAGCATGCCACACACCGAGCGGACGAGCAATGTTTAATCCGCTCTAGCATGGGGTTGAGCGGTCACAAGAAGAACTACCGAAGAGCATCAGAAACGACCGGCCCCCACCCCAGGACAACGACAACCCACGAACGGAGTCGTCGTCGTCGCAGTCTCTCGAACCCGCAACCGGCGAACCCTTCCCGGGACACCAGACGCGAGAGCATCTCGAACAAATTCCCTTCGTTCGAAATACGAGCAACCTCCCAGGCCCTGCATCGATCTTTTAGCGGAGCTTCGCTGGCCATGAGCACAAAACTGTCGACCACCCAGCAGCTTGGCCAATCTCGAGGCGATCCCTCGATGGCCAGTCTGCGGGGTTGGCATCTGTAGAAACTCGATCGATAAAGAAGTTGACCTTATATTCAAGAGCCAATTCCCAGAAAACTTCAACGAGCTCAAAGAGATCTTCCTTTGAAGAGTATCCTTTCACTAGAGCAGCCTCGACCGCCTCAGAGTCAATCAGAAGGAGAACGTCCTTATTCTTCACGTGATCCCGGAAAGTCTCGAGCGCCAGAATCGGCGCGATCATCTCGATCGGGACGATCTGGGTCTTCCTCGCGAGCCATCGGTCCGATACTTCGAGTGGGATCACCTCAGTGAACTGCTTGGGAGCATCGGCCCTCCGATCGAACATCACAGCTCCGATCCGATCGGCTCCTTCTTCCGACTTCCGAAAGTCTGGAGTGAAGCCGTCTGTGAAGATCACAACATCGGCATTCTTCTCCGAGCGGAGTGAGATCTCACGCGGAGGGCCGTGAACGATGAGGTTCCGCCAGTAACGGAGCGATCGTTCTAGAGCCAGGTTGAGCTCCATACGATCGCTAGACCTGTCCTTCGAGTACTGGCGCTCCGAGAGGGGCCGGAAGAACGCACGTCCAACCTTCCCCCAGAGCTGGCTCGCTCCGAACATGAGCTTGCCCTTGAGCTTGCCTGCGGTCCCAGGATCCAAGGTGCCCGCCTCCAAGATCGCGTCGATCGAGTCCAGGAGCTCTTGCTTCCTCTGCTCCTTGATCTCAAGAACTAAGAGCTCAAGGTTAAAAGTCACGCCCAAGATCACAGGCGCCGCCGAGAGCTGGAGCTTCTTCTCGTCGAAGAGAGCGCCGAGCCAGAAGTGGATGCACTCGGCCACGACCTTAGCCGAAGGCGCCGTGAGATCGGTCTCGAACCCGTACTTGTCGTCGTAAAAGTTGAAGGCGACCATGCTGAACAGCCGGACGAGAATATCGTTGATCAGGGCCGAGCGGCGATTATAGTTGTAGACCGCCGCCACGAGACCAAAGGAGTGTCCGATCATCACAAAGAACTTGGGAATGCCATCACCAGGATCCTTCAGGCAGATCACACTGAACTTCCTGTGCTCCGGCAAGATCGGAAGCTGCCGATAGGCCTTCCGCTCGTCAAGGACCCATCCTCGTAGCGGGCGATCGCCTCCTCTGGTGCGGAGCTCGCGCAGAACCGCCACGCCACGTTCAAGTCCGTAGAGGTGAGCTCCAACTTCTCGGTGATCACCGCGGTCTGGTTGATCAAGTTGGATGTAGCACTATCGCAGCCTCTGACCTTGTTTTTCTGAACCACTTCGAAACGTTGGGTCGGGATCCAGTCGGAACACTCCAAGAACTTGGAGACTTCCTCTTCGGATCCGAAAGGACCCAAGGTGGAGCCTTCCTTGACGTCCTCGAGCGTGGCATTCCAAAGAGACCTTAGATTGTCAGAAACGGGAACCGACCTGCATCTGCGAAAGACCTTGGCTCGCAACTCCCAGGCCCGATCCAGAGCTTCCTGCACAGGCACTGACCGCTGTGGCTTTGTGAACGGCGGCCAGCGCCCCGAGCGCTGGATTTCGCCAACGATCGGGAAGCCACCGCGAATGCCTTGGAGAATTTGATGATCCGTGCAGCCGATCGCTGCGAAGAGCTCGTCGTAGAGCGCCACGTGAGTGCAAGAGCCCAGCTGCAGATCAGCATAATCCGGAGCACCGCGAAGAAGCCGACGAAGAGGAGCGTCGGCGATTGACCGCAAAATCCGATCTGTCTCTGGAAGCAGCGTGAGCGCACGCTGTTGCCAGAACTGAAGGCGCTCAGAACGGCGAGCCACGAGCGCCTGCGGGGAGGAGACAATGAACTTGATGTTGTCGACGATCTTGTCGGGGAGCGCCGGCTGCACGGTGAATGGGTGCCGAACCTGAAGAGACCCCTGGATTGCCTGACCTGGCTCACACTCGACGTCGAGCAGCGGCTTGGCGGCACCTCGTTTGAGCTGATAGCCGCTAGCCGCCGCCAGCCGAGCGGCAGCGGATTGGCGATGGCCTTTCCAAGCAATCTGGGATCCCAAAGATCGCTTGCGCTCTGCCGACGGAGCCGTGAGAGCAAACGAAGCGGCGAACTGCTGGGCCGACTTCTGCACGATCGCGGCCACGGCGATCGCCCACGCGGTGCAAAGCGCCGAGGGGTAGACCTGAGCTGCTTTAGTCTTGAAGATCTTCTTGCCAGTCTCCGACCTTGTCACGCCACGAAGAGGCTCATGAACATGTCCACCTGAACAAGGACGTGCAAGAGCGAGAAGAGCAGCGTGACTGCCAAGAAGCCGAGTAGGCTTGCGATGAGGTGATCCATACTCGCACTGATCAAGATCGACGTTGTAGAGGTGAAGACGAACCTTGAGCTGCTGGACCTGAGGGACCTGCCAGATCAGACTGTCCTTCGGGTTCTCGATCGAGGCATCTCCGCCAGCTTGAACCACAGCGTCGAAAAGAAGAAGAGATCGGAACAAGAGCTCATTGGCCTCGAAGAGCTGTGCTTGATGGTGCTTCTTGAGAACATAGAGGCCAAGGGGGAGCGCCTGCGATCGCAGGGGGGGAGGTCCTCCAGGCCGATCCCTAGCCACGCTGAACGTGGCGCAGGGAATGCCCAAGTGCAGAAAGACGATCGCCCCCATGCGGCACAGCAAGAGCAGCCAATCAAAGACCTGTGCGTCCAGCAAGTCGATCGACTCCAGAAGGAACTCGGAGGTGCACTTGTCGATCGGCGGCAAAGTCTTAAGACCGTGACGTTTCCAGGCGGCGGTGAGGCCAGCAGACCCGGCAAAGATCTCGAGGCACCAGGGACCGAGCTCACGAATTGTGTCGGGATCCCGGGGCACCTCAGCCCAACGAAGCCACGGTGGCGGCCGACCTGCAGGGGCAGCTGTCAGTCTCTGAGAAGAAACCTCATTAGCAGCCAGAGGCTGCTGCAGTGGGGGGGGAGAGAACTCCCCCGGTGGTCTGTCGAGCACCGGTGCCGGAGGGAGACGACCAAACTCCCCCGGCGGTGGCACGAGAGCTCAGTGATTGCCATGGTAGGGGTGATCACCCCCGCACTGCACGCAGATATGCTTGTTCTTGCATTGATCCCCAAACCGACAGCCGAGCGAGCAGTTGAACCATGGGCAGCGGCGAGCCCCAGTATAAGAGAAGGACATGATCTTCTTCCACTCCTTCTCCGGAACCCGGGTGTCGCGATCGACCTTGTCCTTCTCTGTGAGCTTTGGCACTGAAGGCTTGTTCGGCTTAGCGTGGTCACGAGCGCGATCGCGCTCTGCGCGAGCTTGCTTGAGCAACTCCTTTTCCTTCTGCCGACGAGCTCGATTCTTGCGAGTCTTGGCCTCGTTCTTCGGAGGTGTCGGCGGAGGGGACCTCGAGCGAGGCCGCTTCGGAGGAGTAGCGAACTCGTGCTCGACCTGGCGGAACTTTTCAAGTTCAGCTGTTGAACGAGCGTCGTTCCAGAGCTGCTTGTAGTTCTTGAGGACCTCGCAGAGAGCCTCAGAGAACGTAGGAAATTCCTTGCGCTTGTCGTTGTTGAGCTTGTAGACCTTCTTCCTGATCAAGGAATCAGCGGCGAGAAGAACGGCGAGACCACGATTCTCGTGGCGCCACTCCTCGAGCTCCGAGAGGTACTTGAGGGGACCGGAGTCGAAGGTGAACTCGCAGATGTTGAGGTACTCGAGCGCCACAAAGAACGAGTGGAGGCGATCCATGACTTCCGTCTCTGAGGCGACCGCCACCTTGTTGTCGAGCTG
This sequence comes from Symbiodinium sp. CCMP2592, assembly GCA_905221615.1. Taxonomy (NCBI): domain Eukaryota; class Dinophyceae; order Suessiales; family Symbiodiniaceae; genus Symbiodinium; species Symbiodinium sp. CCMP2592. The sequence continues at coordinate 1,385,522 of CAJNDT010005869.1, read as the reverse complement.
GACCACCTTGAGGAGATCCTCGGAAGTTTTCGAGAAGCCAGGTGTTTGCACCATGCGGTCCGAGCGGGAGCGCATTTCAGCGACCTCGTAGAACGCGACCGCCCCATGGACCATATAGTCCCGGTGGATCCGCTCGACGAACTTCCGGTGCGGCTCGCGCATGTAGGTGAGAATGATGTCGGGGTGCTGAGTGACAAAGAGCTCACGAAATTCAGCATGATCTTCACCAGGAATCTCTGGTATTTTGGACGGATCCTCCTCCATCTTGGCCCGTCGAGAGGCAACGTGTTCTTGCAGAACTGAGGCTGACTTCCAGATCGCGGTCAGGAGAGTGAGCGAGAGCTCCTGTGCCGGCCCATCGGCCCCGAACTGCGTGTCGTCTCCAACGATAGCCCGGAGCGTCGCCTTGACCGACGCGATGGAGTCCCCGAGCATGGACATACGCTCGACGGAGAGCATGCCTTTATTCGACATGAGAAGGCATAAGTTTTCGGGGAGCTTCTGCCGTCCGAAGATCTGGCGTAAGGCGAGCTCGGGCGTCTTGTCCTTGTCCGGGTAGACCGTGCGGTCGACCATGGCGGAACAACGCAAAAGAGCTTCAATCAAAGCTTGAGCAAGCTCAACAGAGTTTTCTCAAATGCGACAAGGCGCGAGCAGGCGCAGCACGGCACAGAATTTTAGACCTTAAAGGCGAGAGCCACGTCCGGCCGAGCCTTAGCGCACAGTTTGCAAAAGAGCTTAGGGTCGGGCAGAACAGACCCGATGTGTGTAAATTCGGGCGTGATCGCGCGTTTGCATGCGATCTCTTCCACAGAGTCTGCTGAACACACATGAAAACGATAGTCGTAACTAGAGCCCTTGACAGCGACTTTGACAAAGAACTCAGTCAATGAAAGATCCCTGTCCTCTGCGTCCTCGATCGTGTCATCCTCTTGAGCACAGAGGGGCACGAACTCGCGCGAAACCTCCTGCACCAACTCTTTGATCATTTTCGCTGGAAGAGAAGACCTCGAGCGAGTGTACTTGAGGACGAGCCGGCCGGGGTTCTTCCAGTTCGCCTGAACCCCGATCTCTTGTTCCGATCGTTCACAATGGACGGCCAGATCAAGCATAGTTACTCGAGCTGAGTGCCACGTAAGATCGGTGACCTTGTCCAGGAACTCCCTCGCGACCGCACTCTCCTGCCCCGCGAGCCAAACCAGGTGGTGGAGCCACTGAAGAGAGCGAGCGTAATCAGGGGGAGTCTGGCGCCAGCGCTCCTTGGTGTCGAGCTCGGGGATCCAGAAGTCGCGTTCCACGAGCGGGAACTGCGACTCGAACAAGTCCTTCCCGATCTTGAACCAAGCCACTTTAGAAAATGCAACGTCGGGGACCATGAACTTGGTGCCGCGCCGCTTCCGCTCAGTCTTGGTCTGCCAGGAGATCCCGAACAGACCGTCAGGCTTGACCTCTAGCTCGTGGGGCTTCACATGGATCGCGTCGTCAAAGCGGAGCGACGCGAAGATCATGCAGAGGACCCACCAGAGGAACACCCGAGCCGGCACAGGGTGAGCTTCGTTAGCGACAAAGCGCTCCATAGCCTGGACCAGCTCGAGCGGGAAAGCGATCGCTTCCTTCAGCGGCCGCCCTCGCTGTGTGAAGATCTCCTTCTCGAGCGCCTTTAGCTCCGCTGTCTCGATCGAAGGGAGCTTGAGGTTAATCCGAAAAGCCACCCATTTCAGAGCCATGCGGAGCGAAGGAAGAACAGTCGGGCCGCACTCCCTTGAGTCGAGCTCCATGGCATACTTCAGGATCTTGTCGTCCGAGATGGGGTAGAGGGGGAGCGGCACGTGCCGAGCCCACAATTCGAACTTCTCGAACCTACGAATGTGGTTTGCCATGGTAGAAGGCGCCCCCGAGGTGAAAACCAACAGCCGAAGGCGAGCGCGTTCCTCTTCCGAGAGGATCCCCTCAGCATCGTGGACCCCTTCGGGCCGAGCGTGTTCGCCGGCCCGATCAGCGATCGCCTTCAAGCGCTTAGCCCATTTCTGTTTCTCGGCGTTCTCCAAGTCGAGCAATGGAGTTGCCGAGGGAGAAGAAGAGCTTGCCGGCAGCCTCGATTTAGCCGAAGGAGCCAGAACTGGTGCAGCTAGAGCTCGGATGGCCATCTCCCGTTGAAAGTGTGCGATCGACTTTGCAGAACGTTCTCGGGGCACCTTCGAGCAGCGAGCAAAGCCCATCTGGTAGCCGAGAGACTCGACAAAGAGCGATTCCGCGGCCTTCACGAAGACCCAGTACTGTTCGAGCATTTGGGTCCTCGGAGCCAGGAGGTCGTGCTCCGTCTTGGCCGAGCTGGCCGTCCAGTCGAGAGACACCGCGGCGAACTGCTCAGGCGTCCCGGCGTCCATTGAAAGGACAAAAGGGATCTCTGCCAGCCGGGTCGCCACGATCGCCTGGCGAAACCCAGGGTCGAAACATGGGTAAGCAAGGATCTTCGCTGTCCAGCGATCGGCTGGCGCTGCTTCCCGCAACATCCTGCCGAGCCAAAACTAGCGAAAGAAGAAACTCGAGGAAGGCATCATGAGCATCGTCGTTGCAGTGCCCCGACCAACCTTCCCGGCCAACCGAACGGCACGACGAACGACGAACGACATGAATGCCGAGCACTGTGAACATGTTGCACTGAGAAAAGGGAGAGAGAGAGAGAGAGAGAGAGAGAGAGAGAGAGAGAGAGAGACAGACATCAACAGTGAAAACATGTGCAGAACTGCTGATCGCATCCGGATGCATCCCTGGAAACTTTTGCCCGAGCGGGAGCAGTCGTGGCTCCAAAATGGGAGCGAGAACTTAAATCGCCTTCACGGCATCCTGGGGTGAACACCCTAGCTTGGATCAAAACGGGTGAGCACCTCTGAGATCTGCCTGGATCATGGCGTCCGGTGCGGCCTGAACGAGGTCGGCTCACCTGCTGGAGCCAGCAAGTTCTCCGGCTCGGCCTCTTCAACCACGACCGTGGAAAACTGAGCTGCCGCCGAAGAGGTAGCGTGACCAGCAGGGTTGTGGTACGAGTCAGCCAGCTCGGCGAACTGCGCTGGTGTGAGCTTTGCCGTCGAGCGGGCAAAGGAACGATCTTGCCGAGCATCGTCCCTGGCAGCATCGATCATGTGCCCACGGGTGCCCTCCTCATCGTTCTGATCGTAGTCCACCGGCTGAGCAGGTGGTCGATCTTCGGGGGCGAGCGCCCGGGATTCCATCTCCGCGCGATTGCGATTGCGAGCGGCAATCTCCGAAGTCTCCGGCACGGCCGTGTCAGAGCTGACCGCTGCCTGCCGCCAAGCCCCTTGAGAAAGAGCGGGCGGGCCGAACGGCAGCGGAGAGGCCGACTCCTGAGTGTGGGTCATCTCGGCGAGCGCCGCCCTAGAGACCACGGCCCCCTGCATCACGTAGAGCTTGCTCTCGCACTGAACGTGGAAGTTGCCATGATCAAGGCCGCCCACGAACGAGACCAGCACGCCGATATGGTCGTAGTCCGTGGTGAGAGCGTTGTGCCACCAGTTTTGGTGAGCGGCCGCCAGCTGAGCGAACTGCTCAGTCTGTTCAGGCCCTTCCACCCGTGCCCGCTGATCACGGCACCGGGTGATGGCCTGAATGAGCGTAGGCCCGCTGATGTGGGAGACCGTCAACCACGTAGCCGGGACCGAAGTGCGAGCGCACTTCAAGTCCATGCGATTGTTGGCATCCCGATAGCGGAACTCCAGCCGATCGGCGTCATTTCCGACCGCATCCTCTGAAGAGCGGCTGCACACTCGGAGCTCAAACCTCGAGCGGGCATGATCTCCAGCCACGACCACGCCCTGAGGGCCCACAGAGTATGTGCGACCGCCACACTCGAAAGAGAAGACGGAGCACTTCCAACCGGTGAAAGCGGCCACCACGACTGAGAGCCGCACCCGACCACGGCAGACGTCGCGGATCAGCAGCTCATCAGCGAACTGCTGCTGAACCGACAGATCCGAGTCGGCACGGTATCCCCTCAGGATCCAGTGAAAGAGGATCTCATTGCCATTGTACACCTTGATATCGGTGTACGATGGCGACGTGTCCCTGAGCACCGGCCACGAGAAAGGCTGAAAAGCCTCGTGGGCGAGTGCCTTGGCGGTCTGAGCAGACCAGTCTCCGCAGGGAACTCCTGTCGTGGAGTCCACTGAGATCGCCAGTGTCGCTTTTATGCCATCCAGAGTGTAGTTGGCAAAGAGCGACATGTGGTACCCAGAACTGGGAGTCATGACTTGATCTCTCTCCGTCAAGACGTTCGTCGAGGAGGAGGCGTTCGTCATGATCTCCCGGACCAGCCATGCCTGAAAAGGCGAGACGATCCTGTCGTCTCTGTTGTCGACCATGATGATCGAGGTCTTGCGATCGTCATCCTCACAGGTAGCGATCGACTCAATGTGCGGGGGGAGACGAACCTCGTAGGGGTTGTGAGCAGCATTTGGGAAGCGATCGCCACCACGATCGCGGCGTTGGCGCCTCTCTCTGCGATCGTGCTGGTTCTGACCTCCCCACTGGCCCCTAGGTTGATTAGGGTAACCAGCATAGGGCTGAGGCTGATCAGCCTGCTGCTGACCCCAGGCGTCTTGACCCCAACCAGCCATAGCTCGAGCGAAAGCTACCCAGGCCCTAGACCTCACCTGATCGACAAAAAGATCCTTCGCGGATCGAGACGATCGTCTCGACCCAAAATGGCCACGGATCAACGTGGTGATCAAAAGTCAAAAGAGCATGCTGATCTCATGCCGTAGTGTGACCCTCCTATTCCAGACCTACCTAGCCGATAATAGGAGAACGCCTTAGCTGGTAGATTCTCGCTCTCGCGAGAATCGGCTTTGTGGATGGAGGGCTCCGGCCGTGCGTCGAGCATTGCTGGCCCAGGTCGCCTAGAAGCTCCATCTCCCGCTGTGCAGCTGCGTTCTCCGGGTCGCCTTGAAGTGGTGGCTCACTGCACTTTAATCTCTAGCTCTGTGCCGCAGAACAGATCGAGATCTGTGGAAACCTCAACCTCAAGCCTCGACTCGGCCTCGACCTGCCTGGGCTGCGACTTGAACTTCCGAAAGCCAAAGCCACCCGTCGGAATTCGTAAAGCCAAGCAGCACATGGGTCGGACGGTACCCGGCGGACACAATCCATTGCAATTCTCGTGCTCGAAACCTTACGCGAAACGCAGGCTGACACGCAGTCCTCTGCCTCTGACAGGAGGTTGCAAGAGCAGTTTGTGTAGTGTCAGTGTCGCTGCATCAGACTGCACGTTTGAAGCGATGGAATCTAGGAATGTAGTACAACACCAGACCGAGAAGTCGTAATAATGGGAAGTGAAACTGGACCTTCAAACTGACGAACATGTTGGGGTGTGTAAGTAGTGCAGGAGGACAGCGCTTAGGAAAATCAAGCACTGCCGGAGGTTCCGACTTCCCCAGTTTCCTTATACGCTGCGGGCCTTGTGAACGGTTCGCGCATGCTACGCTGCACTGCAAATTACACGAGTCACAGGAGCACATGTCTTGTCAGAACAAGGGTCTGAGATTTGCCATCGCCGCACCAAGCTCCTGCATGGGGCTTTGAATTTGATGTCTTCGGGATGTCTTCCTCTCTGTCGTTTAATTGGAGTCCCGCACAAGGTGAGCCCGTGTCTCCATCTCTCTTCCTGCGTTGCGCATCAACTATTTTAGCCCCGTCTGCTAGCATGCCTCCGAATGCTGCGCGACGTGAGCGTAACTGGTACTTGATGCTGTAAGTTCGATTGAACAGCAGTGCGGGGAGTGGCCGCATAGCCCTACTAACAGCCTCGACGGTGTCAAAGAACCTTTCCGCACCCAGTGAGTAGGATTCCTTGGATCTGCAGCTTGACATTCACTCGTCGACTTCGTGTGCTTTCACATCGGTTTTCGCCCAGGTAAAAGAATCGGATCGGAAGCTGCAGTAAGAAGTACTGTAACTGTGTTGTCTCAAAAAGGGCCGAAGAGTTTGGGGCACAACAGCCGCCATAGCCAAGAGTCCCACCAGCGGAGAAGCACCTGATGCAGGACTTGGAGTGTCAAGCTGTTGGAGCAACGTCGTCTCAGGGTATAGTCTTGAGTCTGAAGAATATGCGACATGACAGCTTCATGACCCGTGGTTGACAATCGTCTATGTAACCTCACAGAGGTTAGTGGTGAGTGTCATCGAGGGATGACAGATATCACAGGAAGGCTTATGGAACTTCGCAGCTGTTGATGGCAATCGCCACGTGCAAGGGGCACCTGTCCGGCCAGCCCGTCCTTTACGACGTGCTTCTGGGTGTACAGACCTCGGTGATGCATGCAGGCGGGACGCAGCGACGTGGCCCTTGACAACCCTGACCTTGAATTTCACAGATTCGAAACTTTGCAATGCGGATTTTCCAGACATGTCTGGCAATGCTTTGTTGCCAATGCTGCCAGAACCCAGGGTGAATTACAAAAGTACCCACGTTAACATTAACGGGTATGCAATCAAATCTGAACATGTGCAAGACTTCTCGTCCGATGAGGCAGCGGCCGGGGAATGTCTGGTAGCCCATAGCATGCCCTGTGCCCAACAGGCGCCTGCCGATGGTAAGGGAGACTTTCATGGCAACGAAAGCAGCAAAGCAGCCTTGCCGTGATTGACAAGCAACTTTTTATGCACGCAGGGCAGGGCCTTAACCTCTTGTTCTCCTCTGTCGTTGGCCAGACTTCCACGGCCGCCCATGAGAACAGTGGTGGGTCCTGCGATTCGGAGGTGGTTGATGTTGTAACTTTGGGCATGACGCGGCAAGGCGTCTGCTACTCCGAGGAATCCCACGTTTCCTTTTCCACTCTGATTTTGCTATAAGAATTTGAGTGATTTTTTCAACTTCGCTCGTTTGGGACTCGGAACAGATCCATGCCAGAACTAATCGAAACGTCTCAGAACTGGCCAACACAGCCCGGCTGAACTTTGTCATAGCAAGTCAACCCTTTCCCCCTAGTTTGCCCTGCTATCAAAATGTTAAATTTCTTCGGGTGCTGCCCGCTGGGGGCGACAAGTGTTCAGAGACCGAGTTGCTGCGCAGGCGGTTGCTCGAAGTGTTCTGATTTTGTTTGTGGGGGCCAGATTCCGACAGACACATAGAACACTTATTGAACAATTGTGGCTGGTTCCGGCGACCAAGAGTAGAGTGTGGGGGCAGGGGGGCGTGTGGCGGCAGCGGCGTGCTCCCCAAAAACCATAAACGGTAAAATCCTTAAAGTGCTTCAGCAATGAACCTCCGTGTCACTTCAGATCTCAGTAGTAGTAGTAGTAGTAGTAGTAGTAGTAGTAGTAGTAGTAGTAGTAGTAGTCGTAGCAGTGGTAGTAGTAGTCGTCGTCGTAGCAGTAGTAGCGGTAGTAGTAGTAGTAGTAGTAGTAGTAGTAGTAGTAGTAGTAATAATAGTAGTAGTAGTAGTAGTACTAGTAGTAGTAGCAGTAGCAGTAGTAGTAGTGGTGATAGTAGTCGTAGTATAGTAGCAGTGGTAGTAGTAGTAGTAGCAGTAGTAGCAGTAGTAGTAGTAGTAGTAGTTGCTGTTGAACATAATAGTACTAGTAGCAGCAACAGTAATATTAGTAGTAGTAGTAGTAGTGGTAGTAGTAGAAGTAGCTGTAGTAGTAGTAGTAGTAGTAGTAGTAGAAGTAGTAGAAGTAGTAGTAGTCGCAGCATTCGGCGTAGTAGTAGTAGTAGTAGTAGTAGTAGTAGTAGTAGTAGTAGTAGTAGTGATAGTAGTAGAAATAGTAGCAGTAGTAGAAGTAGTGGCAGTAGTAGAAGAAGTAGTAGTAGTAGTAGTAGTCGTACTACTAGTAGTAGTAGTAGTAGTAGTAGTAGTAGTGGTAGTGGTAGTAGCAGTACTGGTAGTAGTAGTAGTAGTAGCGGTAATGGTAGAAATAGTAGAAGTAGTAGAAGTAGTAGCAGTAGTAGTACAGCAGCAGTAGTAGTAGTAGTAGTAGTAGTAGTAGTAGTAGGAGTAGTAGTAGTAGTAGTAGTAGTAGTAGTAGTAGTAGTCGTAATAGTAGTTGGAATATCAGCAGCAGTAGTAGTAGTAGTAGGAGTAGGAGTAGGAGTAGGAGTAGTAGTAGTAGTAGAAGTTTAAAGTAAGGTTCAGGGTTTAAGCTTTAGGCTTAGAGTTTGTGTTTAAGGTTTAGGGTTTGGAGTATTAGGGTTTAAGGTTTAGGAGGGGCTTGCCTGGTGGTTTGGTAGCAAATCTGGCAGCAGTTGTTCTGGCAGCAGTAACAGCCGTAGTACTAGTAGTGGTAGTAGAAGCAGTAGTAGTAGCAGTAGTATTAGTATTAGTAGTAGTAGTAGTAGTAGTAGTAGCAGTAGCAGTAGCAGTAGCAGCAGCAGCAGCAGTAGCACTAGCAGTAGCAGTAGCAGCAGCAGCAGCAGCAGTAGCAGTAGCAGTAGCACTACCAGTAGCAGTAGCAGTAGCAGTAGCAGTAGCACTAGCAGTAGCAGTAGCACTAGCAGTAGCAGTAGCAGTAGTAGTAGTAGTAGTAGTAGCAGTAGTAGTAGTAGTAGTAGTAGTAGTAGTAGTAGTAGTAGTAGTGGTAGTAGTGTATTAGTATAATATCTGTAGTAGTAAGAGCAGTAAAGTAGTGTTAGTTAAAGTAGCAGTAGTAGAGACGTCACCAAGGAACAAGGTCACCAAAGTCTGCTCTTTGTTGCTGACAACAAAAACGTGAAAGTATTCGTCACCAGCGACAAAATTGATAACGGGGTTGTCGCCAGAAACAAAATGACAAAGTTTTGTCGCTGGGGACAAAACCGACAACAAAATCGAAAAAGGGCTTGCCGCCAGAGACAAAATCGACAAAGTATTGTCGAAATCGACAAAGCTGCGTCGAAAGCAACAAAGTTTGTCGACATCGACAAAGTTTTGTCGAAATCGACAAACTTTGTCGAAATCGACAAAGTTTTGTCGACATCGACAAAGTTTCGTCGAATTTCGTCGAAATCGACAAAGTTCAGGCGCCAGAGACAAAATCGACAAAGTTCCGGAAACAAAAACACAAAAGACAACAGAACACTTCCCAAAGACAAAAAAAGACACACGGAACACTTATTTTTTCATTACATGTTGTCTCTTGCGGCAAACTTTGTCTCTGGCGCCTAAACTTTGTCGATTTCGACAAAACTTTGTCGATTTCGACGCAACTTTGTCGATTTCGACAAAACTTTGTCGATTTCGACAAAACTTGCCGATTTCGACAAAGTTTGTCGATTTCTACAAAACTTTGTCGATTCCAACAAAACTTTGTCGATTTCGACAAAATTTTGTCGATTTCGACAAGTTTGTCAATTTCGACAAAACTTTGTCGATTTCGACAGAACTTTGTCGACTTTGACGAAATTTTGGCGATTTCGACGAAACTTTGGCGATCTCGACGAAACTGTGTCGATGTCGACAACGTTTGTCGATGTCGACGAAACTTTGTCGATTTCGGCAAAACTTTGTAATCGACAAAGGGTTTGTCGCCAGAGACAAAACCGAGAAAGGGTTTGTCGCCAAAGACAAAATCGACAAAGTATTTTCGACATCGGCACAGTTGTGTCGAAATCGACAAAGCTTTGTCACTGGCGACGAACCCTTTGTCGTCCTTTGCTTCTGCAACAAACGTACTAGTATCAGTGGTAGGCTAGTAGTAGTGGCAGTAGTTTTGGTAGTAGCAGTAATAGTAGTAGTAGTAGTAGTAGTAGTAGTAGTGGTAATAGTGGTAGTAGTAGTAGTAGTAGTAGTAGTAGTAGTAGTAGTAGTAGTAGTAGTAGTAGTAATAGTAGGAGTAATAAGAGTAGAAGTGATAGTGGTAGTAGTAGTCATAGTGGTAGTAGTGGTCATAGTCGTACCAGTAGTAGTAGTAGCAGTAGTAGCAGCAGTAGTAGTAGTAATAGTAGTAGGCGCCCCCCCTACCAACTACCTCCTGAACACTGTTTACGAGCACATCCATTCACTCGGTATTTCCAGTATTTTCGTGATGTCGTAAACCAATACCAACCACCGTTGTTGAGGGGAGGGGGGGTGGTGGTGGGGGGGGGCATGATGACGTACTCTTGAAGAGCACATCCATATTGTACGCGGTAGTTACAGTACTTTCGTGATGTTGTCGGCCAATACCAACAACTATGATGATGATGATGCTGATGGGTTTAGGCGCCAGGTAGTAGGTGGGGCGGGGGGGGGGGCTGGCCAGTAGTAGTAGTAGTAGTAGTAGTAGTAGTAGTAGTAGTAGAAGTAGTAGTAGTAGTACTAGTACTAGTACTAGTAGAAGTAATACTAGTAGTAGTAGCAGTAGCAGTAGTAGTAGTGGTGATAGTAGTCGTAGTATAGTAGCAGTGGTAGTAGTAGTAGTAGTAGTAGTAGTAGTAGTAGTAGTAGTAGTTGCTGTTGAACATAATAGTACTAGTAGCAGTAACAGTAGTAGTAGTAGTAGTAGTAGTAGTAGTAGTAGTAGTAGAAGTAGCTGTAGTAGTAGTAGTAGTACAAAGTACTAGCAGTATCAGCAGCAGTAGCAGGAGCAGGAGCAGTCGTAGTAGTAGTAGTAGTAGTAGTGGTAGTAGCAGTCGTCGTCGTGGTAGTAGTAGTGGTAGTAGTAGTAGTAGTAGTATTAGCAGTAATGGTAGAATTTTTAGCCGTAGTAATGGTAAAGGAAAAGTAGTACTAGTAGTAGTAGTAGTAGTAGTAGTAGTAGTAGTAGTAGTAGTAGTAGTAGTAATAGTAGTGGGACTATCAGTATAAGTACTAGTAGTAGTAATAGTAGTAGTAGTAGTAGTAGTAGTAGTAGTAGTAGTAGTAGTAGTAGTAGTAGTAGAAGGAGTAGGAGTAGTAGTAGTAGTAGTAGCAGTAGTAGTAGTAGTAGTAGTAGTACTAGTAGTAGTAGTAGTAGTAGCAGTAGAAGTAGGAGTCGTAGTAGTCGTAGTAGTAGTAGTAGTAGTAGTAGTACTAGTACTAGTACTAGTAGTAGTGGTCGTAGTAGTTGCAGTAACAGCAGTAGTACTAGTAGTAGCAGTTGTAGGAGTAGAACTAGAACTAAGGTTTCATGATTTAGAAAGGTCGCAACACAGTTGTAGCATCACCATCCTTGCGACTCCCGAGGTCTAGGTAGAATCTAGTTCCAGTGGTTTTTGGCAGGTTTGGGCCGGTTTGGGAGTTAACGGGTTTGGGTTTAAGTGTTCATGGTTCAAGGGTTTATGGGGTTTGGGTTTAGAGCTCGAAGTTGACAAAAAACTCCGAAACAACCAGTCCCTATCCCGTCCCTCCTGGATTCCCGGCCCCATCTGCACCAACTCCAATGCCACCATCGTGCTTAATGGGTCTTGAGATTAATGTCTGTGACACAGGTGACGGTTTCGGGTTCAGGATTTTAGGGTTGAGACGGCCGGCGCTGCTCGGAACACTTTTGCGAAAACGAACCACCCCCCGAACACTTATCGATGTCTCTTGCGCGCAACTCTCCCAAAACCCCGGCCACAAGAAATTTAACATATCAAAACGCCCCTACCCCTCCCCCCAACAACAACAACTCGGAAACTCTTTGTTTAGCACTAGGGTGTATGTTTATCTCGACTGTCACTTTAACGGGATCTTGGTCTTGCTACTGCTCTAGGATGTGTTTCTTCAAATCATCGACAAGCATCACGTCAATGCTGATCACATAGTCGGCTTTAGGCACATGAAGTCATTTGGGTTCGGAAATCAGTCCGGGCTCTCGTGTTCGAGGCAGTTTCGTTATCATGATAAGCTTTTGGCTTGGATTTTGAAGTTGTAGACCGTGCCGTTAAGATGAAGCCCCTTGCTTCCATAGTTCCATGCTGGGATGGCATAACCCCCGGCCATTGATGTCCCAATAACAGCTTGTTTCCTCTTTTTCCGTTTCCACCCCTTTCAGCTTGCACGCTGATACCAGCGAAGATTGGTCCAGTTTGACTCGCAGAAGGCTCGTGAGGCCGATTGCAATAATGCCCAAAAAGCTACTGCACTAGATCTTGCCCCTGCGTGGCTTTTACGCGTCTCTCGCGCCTGCTCTTGATGCTCTTGCTGTTGCTCTTACTCCTGCTGTTGCTTCTTGTTCCCGCTTCGGATCTAAAAGCTGTCACGGTGTCAGGGGGGTTTCCGAAAAGCGTTTTCAATAATGAGGGAGTGCTTAATGAATGGGGGAAGTGACGAAATCCCAGCTATGGTTGATTAACTGTTTTCATTTTCGTTCGTTGTGGGGACAGATCGGGCCCCACTTAAATCCCAAGTCGTTTGGTTCTATCCTGTGCGGAATCCTTATCACGACTACGACTACGACGGCGGCGGCGACGACGACTACTACTACTACTACCATTACCACTCCTTGGGCCGGGGGTTCACTTTTTTGCTGCGGATGTTTCGTTCCCGGGTGTAAGCCAAAGACGAAACAAGCACAATCAAGCAACAACAAACCATCACAAACCCAATCTTCGTGGGAGAGAGCAGTTACAGTAGCTCGTGATAACTACTCTATTTCCCCCAACGGCTCCTGGTTGCCCCACTCGCAGAGATCCTGTCAAGTTCGAATGTGCTGGGATAGCTCGGAATTGGCTCCAAGACTGCCCCCTGGCATGAGTTGTATCTGAGTTGGAGCTGCAGACTCTTTGGCGTTGCAAACTTCGAGCCAAGTCACGTGAGAACATCATGCATGCAAGGGATGGCGAGGGATTCGGAGAGGCTAGTAAAATGGCCTGGGCGCTTCGCGCATTTCCCTGCGCATCTGTGCAGCCCAGCCTTAGCTGTCGACCGCGACCGTGCTGAGTGAAGCTCGAAGCTTACAGCCCTCCAGTCAAGTCAGCGGAGGCCTTCATGCAGCTCAAGCGGCGTTTGCTTGAGGAGGTCCGTGCTGGACCGAAACTGATTCATTTGCACGGCGATGCGCCTCAAATGATCACAGTCTCAGTGGGCCCCCCCCCACCATCCCTTTAGGATGTGACGCAAACTGGACCTAGGTGTAACATCCTGCAGCTGTGCATACAGAGGCGGAAAGATGGAAGCAGTGGAAAATGCAAAGAAGGAGTCAGGACAAATCGACGTTTTCGCGATGCAAGGCTAGCAGACCCCGAAAGAAGGAACTGCTTCCGAAACCGAAAACCCGAAAAGGACTGAGTGGTTGTGCAGAAGCCGCCCAGTAAGGAGTGGCTCACTTACAGAATCTCAAAACTTGAAAAAGAGTGAGTGGTTCCCGAAAACCCCCGTCCCTCATTCACAATTTACAGAAACCTGCTGCAAACGAAGTGCGTGCTGCAATCCGACAACCCTATAGCCAAGGACAGCTTCCTCAAAACCGTAATGGGAGTGAGTCTTGCGAAAAGCCTCTACCACAACAAGAGTAACTGCCCGAGTCAGTCAACAAAGGATCATGCAAAGGAGCGACTCGCTCAACGTATTCCCTGTTCCGGTCGTATGTCATACGACTGAAATCGCACATGCAAAAAGTGCCTTCAAAGCTCCACAAGACTCGACTTTCTCCCGACCCCGAACCGCGCCAATCCCTAAGCGATGCTGCATGATCGCAAGGCTCCCTTGACCCTGCCATGTCTTTTTCTGATTTTCCGTTTCCATTTTTCCGACTCTGGTCCTGACTCGGCCGCCTCCGTTTCCAGACTTTCCGCGCCCGTGCATATCTTACCAGTCGGTCGACCAGAGCCCACCCGGGACACGGATCGGGCCATGCAACATAAGACACAAGTAGAAGATTAGCGAGGAAATTCTTGATCCTGGTGATGCTGCTCTGCCCGAATGCAGGCGAACGAAAAGCGTCGCAAAAAGGACTGTGGCTGTCGTTGCTATGCTACCGAGCTCTTGCTCATACTCTCTTGGAGTCTTCTGTGTGAGACCAGTGACAGCTCCTCCTCCAGGATGATTTGAATGATGCGAGCGACGGGCCCTGGGAAGCAGCTTTGTAGAGTGCCATGCTCCGGCTACACGCATTTTTCCGACATGCGCTTGAAAGCAGGAACCAACACTCATGCCTATCTTCGGGGCGCGCCGTGTGTATTCTGTTCGTGCACGGTCTACGACACGGGATTGAAAGCATGACTGCAACCTGCCTGCAGAACTCCACGAGCCATATGCCAAGGGGAAAGCGAAGTTCTCCCCGTTTACATCTCAGTCAAAGAGCATCTCCGTGTCCCGTCGAAACAGTAAACATGATGATGGCAAAATAGAACGCCTCCTGCTTAGTGCGTCTGAGCATCTGATCAGTCGCAGTTCCTCGTCATGGTCCTTTGGCTACAGTGGCCACTAGCTAGACTCGAAGAGATCACGTGCAGTGTGGTGCCTCTGGCAGATGTTTGCTGCTGCTCTCTCTTTCCATGCAGGCGTGCTGTCATGACCGTTGCTTCCAGCGTAGCAACATTTGGCGTTGTACTTATGAATCTCCCGAAACATACGGACCGCAAATCGCAGAACTCCCCAAACACCTTCTTGCACTTGGCTTCCTTGTGAAAGCAATCTGCAGCTGCTGCAGCAAGAAAAAGCAGAATGCGTATCACCAGCAGCGAGCCCATTACAGCATCGGAAATCTCATGGCTGCGTAGGCACTTGATTTCATATGGGCATGTTCTGCTGTGTCAGTCAGAGTCTAGTCATGTCTTGTCTTTCATACAAAGTGGGGTATCAGCTTGCCATAGCTTGCCTACAAGCATCTGGTGATTCAATTCGACTCTAGCCGATCTTGTCGCTTCCATCATGCGGTCGGCTATCTGGAGCCCGGCGCGAGATTTGTCGTTTTTAGACATGTCTGTCACAACAGCCCTCCCTTCGAGGATCGCAGGCCTTGGCAAGACCATGATAGACCATGTGTTCTTGTTCTGCACTCAACATCGAGGTTGGATGACACGCTGCATGCACGTACGCCGCAGATTAGAGGCTAAGGCACCTCTCTGCCTCCAGGTCCATTGCACGAGCGCATCGAGCCCAGGCCTCCCCACTTCCCTGCTTCTCTGCAGAAAATCGTTGCGTTAGGACTCAAGACGAATGCCCACATCGACCTAGGACCCAAGCCTTTCGAACGAGCTGTCGGCTTAGATTCCTCGATTCAACCATTCAGGTCGCTCTCTCCACGTTGGCAACGGTGAGCAGCAGCAGAATGGCGACGAGTCGACATGTGAGCCAGGTGACTCGAGATTCAAGGAAAATCACCTGCCTGCATGAGAGACAACTACCCAGAAAGGCGCTCGAAAGCCACGGAACAACGGCTGTAGCCTCGCCGGCGCTTGCAGGCTGCGACCATCCTTGGGCTTCGGTTCAACACCCTTTTGAACCGCTCTCAAGTGAAGGGTTTGCCAGCTGATGCCAAGATTCCAAAGTTGCCCACGACGCTGAAGCTGAAGTGGGTGACGAAAGCAGTGCAGTCCCGCGGCTCGTAAAACCTTGGCTGCTTTGTGCAGCAAGATCGTTCGACTGTGTCTTGCCAGCAGGCCGCAACGCATTACAACGTGTGCCTAACGGGTCCGCTAGACTGGTTTCCATTGTTACTACCCAAGCATGGCAGGAACCTGCCGCCACGGTTGTAGTATGCGGATCTCTCTCTGTAGAGCAAGGGCCTGGTCAGTACCAAGCTAACACACCAAGATGTCCACCGACACTGCAGAGATGGAAGAGCACATGAAATTCTTCCTGGAAAGCAAGCACCGTCACCTTTCTGACATGCAGCTCCCCACAGCAGCTCTCAAATGTGAAGCTCGCTCCATCCCAGCCTCAAGTCGGCCATCGCCGAACGTTTCGCAAATTCTGCTTCTCTGACTTTTGAAATGCCGAGCTCTACTGCGGAGCTCTGCTGATTGACCGGTCCAATCCTAGCTGTCCCTGGCTGGCAGCAAAAACGCACAGTGCGGAGGAGCTGCAATGGGAGTTCCCCCCTGGGCCGAAGATGGCATTGCAGCACCTGGGTAGAACGATGAAACGAGTGAAACCCAACGTGTCGGCGAGAATCCCCTGACACTTTTTGCAAAAACTAAGTGAGGACTGTGCTGGCCACGAGTGATGCCATCTGTCCAGCAGTCCAGCTCAGCGGCGAATCCAGGCCTCAGCTCGGAATGCTTCGTACGTCGTACGCCGAGGTGCAGGACGATGAAGAGGTGTGGAAGCTTGATCTCCCTTGCCATGCGTGGCTGCTGACGTCATGGCTAGCTAAAGCCAGCAAGGACTCGGCATAGCGCAAGTTTGGCAGTTTGGCGAACGGCGGTGTTGAGCTATGGAAAGTTCATGGTGCCCGTGTTGAGCCCGGCAGCGCCAGAAGTATCACCGCCGGGGAATGACGGCGGAAGGCCATGGCAGTCACTCGCAGAGTGACATGTATGCTGGGGCTGCGGGGGCTGCGAGCAACAAGTTCTAAGTTGCTGCTTCGTCTTCGTTTCGCTGACTTTCACATTGACTTGACTCACGGGTTGATCTAGCTGCACGGGCTGGTAGTCTGCTTGCCGGTTGGCGAGTGTTCCAGTCTGTTGGAATTATCACCTCGCTAGATTGCGACTGCAACATTTCAGACTGCATCATGCGATCGTCGTGTACAGCATCTAACAGATAGTTTTTGTTAGGTTGCTGTCGGTTACCGGCTGCGCATACGGCAGTTTTGTCTATTCACTTAGTGGTCTGTACGCAGTGCTGCTGCGGCTTTTGCTTGCAGGAGGCTCGCTACATCGCGCACTCGAGGCAGGAGACGATTTCGTTCTGAGCTCTGACAGGAAGCTGCAGACCTCGACAGTGATCTCAGACCCTGATCTTTCCTTGCACATCGTGGAAACCCACCCTCCCTTGAAGACGCGTGCATGCTGTGCAGAGTTTATTGGATAAAATGCACAGTTGGGTATGCATATGTGCAAGACGACTCGTGGGACTACACACCGCAAACCAAATCAATACCAGGTCAATTCTTAAGACATTACTTAATCTGTGCTTCGGTTATGTTCGGTTCCACATCTTCTTCCACACCGCACCTGGCTGATATGAAGGTGAAACGTGCTAGCAGGGAAGTCGTAGCTCCGATGCATGTTGTGCGGGCTGCAAGACATGATGCTCGTCGTGCCTCCAAGGAGCTGCAACCCCAGGTGTTGCCGCTGTGGCGCAACAGGGGAAAGCACTTCCCGCGAACACACAGCACACAATTGCGCACAGCAGGTGTGATTGGAACGCCTTTGGCGACGAATCAAGCCTCACTGCTTTGGATTCGCGCTGAATCAGGTTTTCATCGCAGGCCTCAAAACAACGGAAAGAGTGCAGCGAGGTCTGGGATCTCGGGTCCGGCGTTCTGCACCACTGTGCTGGCTAGAGCCTGTTAGCAGCCTGTCAAAGTTAATGAGGGGCTTATCGCAAGTGAAAGGTTCTCCAAGCCTCCTGCCCACGAACGAGCTGCTAGTCGACACTTTCCACGGGCAGATCCTCCGACATGAACCCGTTCGTCTTTCCAAGATCGCATCATGACAGGCCACGAGGTGATTCAGTGAAACTAAACTATAGTCTGTCTATGCAGGCCATCCTGCTTTGGCCAAAGGGCTGCTCGCGAATGCTATTCTGGGACCAGCTCACGGCAGCCTCCAACCGTGGGTAAGGTTCAGAGACGAAGACGGTCCTCCCAGCCACCGACGTCGGCATCGGGATCTTTCAGGAACCAGCTTCTCTTGTCTGCAAGGAACTGGAACCTGTCGGTGACAAGTCCAACACGAAGCTCCTCCTACAGTTCACTACTCCAACTGCACAACTGCTGTGTACCTGCTCGCTGACAAAAGGACTGCGCGTTCATCTCAAGAAATCTCAAGTCAAGGACTATACGATGCTCTAGCCCTGCTTCGGTCAGACGCCGTATCTGGAAGACAAGCGCTCTACTGCACGAGGTTTGCTGCCGAGAGCAGCGTGCGACCACGAGCAAACTCTGGCCCCGGCAGAGTCTTGGCGACCTCCGGCAGAATCTGTGCTCATGTGTTGAGAAACATCTAGCCGCTTCCGGACATGTATAGGAAACTGTTGGATGGGGAAGGCTCTTCGAGGTGTGAATACTTGGGCCTTTTGCGAAACGACCTGTCGCACCAAGTGCGAACACTTTTTCGAAGGGCGTCCCGTAGTTCTCAAGCATAGCCAAGTTTGCGAAGGCTGAGATCTCTCTTCTGGCTCTTTGGCTCAGAGTACCGCAGACCTGGACCGGTCGATGGTCCTGCACAGATCGGGTTTTTCACCCTCACAGGCTGGGCGACCCAACGAGCAGTCCGTGAAACACAGGTAGATAGCTGGCTGCCTGGCATTAAAATTTGCTTTGCACGGAATTCCTGCCGGCTCAGAAAGCCTTCGGCGCACTACTGTATGCCGCGACAGGCTGGCCGGGCACCTGAGCTGCGGCAACGCGTTCTCAGCTATGCCAGATTATGCCGTCAAAGGCGCCCGTGACGAGGTGGGCATAGGTGGGCTGAAGTCAGGGTCAGAGTTTAGCAGTTGAGAACAGTTGAGCAAGATTGGGACGGTGGTGTTCGCTAGATTTTGTCCCACAGCGGCCCTCGAAGCGTCAACTGCCGAGTTTACTGCCAAGTGCAGCACAACCTTCGTGAATATCTTGCCTGCATCTTTCTGTTGTCACGGGCTTGCTGCATTTCCATGAGCCCGCATCGACGGTACGTCACAAGCGGCTCTCTTCTGAGTCTGAATTCGCTCTGGCCAGAAGCCCTCTGAACAACCCAAAGCTGCAGCTGATGTGCGTGCTCGGCAACTGCCACTGGCTGCCCGACCACCATGGCCCCCCTAGGTCGCACAAGGATGAACTTCTGTCTTCTACTGCCGCCGTTCATGCTCTGGCCTAAATTTTCCTACAGAGCTAGAACGTGAATCTTGGACAGCTCTGACATGACAGGCTCCCTGTACGAACTCCTGACGGGATGTGCCCAATCATGTGTCAAGGCTGATAAGGAACGGAACGAGTCGTTTGCATGCCCACGGCCGAACAGTGCATACATAGGCAAGACGCAGTTAGTCGAAGAATCAAAATGCAGTCAAGCGTCGCTGGTGCGGGATTTGAGGTTTGCAGAGGCCAGTTTGCCAGAGTGTCGGCCACTTGGCGATACTCCCGTGTGGCTTGGCACGGCAGGCCTGCTGAGACAACGGCAAAGCACTGTCCCAAGAAGCAACATGTCAACGATGCACACTCCGACATACTCCGACTTGCAGTCAACCTGAGCCGGAAAAACAATCAAAGCAAACTGGAGGTCGCATCAGCCACTCGACAGGTGATTTGCGTGCTGCTCTCAGTTTGATTCTGCATCGGCTATTTACCCCCGAGACGCGGAGGCTGCCGGAAACTGTCACGGAAAACTCTTACATGTTACGATTTGACATGATCCGGCACTTGACTCGCATGCCCGAAGGCGTTCACATGGCAATTGTAAACGTGAAATCAGAAGAATCGGCCAGACGAGGAGAGAACCGCCACGGTTCCTTCAACCAAAATACGTGTAACTCCTGCTAACAGTTCCTGACAATTGCCGTCAAAAAACCGAAACCTAAGGTGACTTTCTGTACCTTTTTGGCTCAAGCCTGTTACTGCATCTGGTAGGGATCCAATGGAGGCGCAGAGCAAAGCTTCAAGCTTGCTGTGCCAGGTGTCGGGCATGACTTCAAAGGAGGATGCAACGGAAAGCTCTAGGAGCTCCGCTGCCACACCAGAAATGACTGCAAAGGATATCTTGGATCATCATCCCGAACGTAAGCCATGAGATGCTAGTATGGGAGCCCCATGCCGTGTTTTGCTGTCTTGCGTTGGTACGAAACAAACTACAGAAATCTCGCGTACTGACCCCACTAAGCTCCTACGTACTTCGAACGCTGCTACACGAGGTGGAGTTCCTTGCTCTGTCCGACAGTCCCTGTATGTCCCTGTTGAAAAGTCACCATGGTCAGTACATAAGTAAGCCCAGCTACACCAAAGCCAGCAGCAGCAGTCACGCATGAAGGTCGAACAGCCTGCCAACACCACTTGCATCTACACACCAACTTCACAGCAGACATCAGCACCCCTTCCTTCGTCTCTTTGTACATCTGTTGAGCAAAGACCCCCTTCAATGCGATGGTCCGATGTCGGCCAAGCAACCATCGTGGCGAAGGCCGAAGCGCTGTCGAAATGGGACAATGCTCCCCATTCCGGATCCTGGAAATGGGTTAGTCCACTATGGAGCCTTCCGCTTCGGAGGCTCAAGGATGCCTTCCTTGAAGTTCAAGCGACACAGTAGGCAGTGCCGTCCATGACCTGTCCGTCGAGTCCTTCACTGTCCTCGCCGCAAAATCCCAAACCCCCAGTGGCAGCTGCAAGACCGACGACGTAGCAGCAGCCTCAGTCTCTTAGCCATGAGACCCGGCACACCAGACCACCAGTACATAAGAAAGGCTTTTGTCGTGTTCTGTGCTTACGACTTTAGTGCTTGCAGGCCCGCAGCGGCAGGGCTACCATGAGCAGAAGCGACAGCAAAATAAACACGCTTATTGTGCGGACTTAGTGGACAACACCTATACCAACTAGAGGACTAATATGGCTCCGTTTCGCACCGTCAAGTCCCCCACATGCAAGGGCCAGCTCAGGCATCCAACAAGTTTGCAAAAAGTCGTAGGGATGGTGATTGTCCGCTTCGCCATCCTTGTGACTTTCGACCGTGTTGGCCATCTTTGCAATGCCCCGGCAGTTCTTCGCACTAAAGCCTCCTACCCCTGCCCGCACAGATGAAAATGATGGCGAGGATGCTCGAAGCTTGATCCTACTGGAAAACGATGTAAGAACCTGACAATCGAAAGAAAATCAAAGCATCAAGCTCTATACGCCCTAAACTTCTGATCCACATCTCGACACCCAACCTGCTAAGTTTTCGCTGCAATTTCGCAGGTGATACCGGGCAAGTCTGGCTTCCAGATCTTGTAATCGCAAGCATCAATCGCTGCCATACTTTCAAGACAAGGGTTCCGACAACCCTACGAGCAAACAAAATTGCAAGCCTGACAACCCTGCGAACCATTCAGCCTCGCCGCTTCAACCTTTTCGTTGTAGGCTTGCTCCGGCTATCAACGCTCACCAACCCCATGTCAAGGTTTTATTCCAACACCGCACAAGCGCAAGCCCGAAATCAAGCGTGGCTGGTTCCCCATTGCGTCCTGTCGACAATTCAAGCAATTACCTCACACCGCCGCTTGATTCGTGCCCTGACCTGCTACTATGCTGCATTTGGTGTGCTGTTGGCAAACGTCATTCCGTTCTTCAATGCTGGATCTGGTAGTTTCGTCGGTCTTTCCAAGCAGCCTTGTGCAATCATTTACCATTGTCTTGATTCATCGGGCTCGTTCCCTCGCTCGGGAGGCAAAATCAAAAAGCTCAGCAGAAAGCAACCAATATCAACCAATAGCGACATCGTCAAAGTGGGGAGTGGGTGAACGAATTCTAGTGATTCTAGTGCCCAGACCACATTCACAACAGCCTGTAGAGCAAAGGGAATCTCTTGACTAACTAGCGCGGGTCGCCTGTGTTTGGCAGACGTGTAGGTATTGCGAAGTAGCTCCATTCCGCAGCTGGAGAAGCTCATAGTGAAGTCGCGTGATGGTGCTCGCCTGTGTCTGGATAAGCCTGGAAGAAGATTCCTGAAGCTGCACGAGCGGGCGCGTCTAAGACAGGCGTGTGCTGTCACGTATTTTTGCCGGATAATCATCTTGAATTTGTCAGCGTGGCCTGGTCAGCAAAAGGGCCACATTTCCGGCTTGTTGGAATGGAGGTCGAGGTCACGGTTGCAGACAAACGAGCAAAGCGGGATGCAGATGGTACCGTACGGACTCATGTCAAACCATTGCAGCCATGATCCGATGCAAGAGACATCTGCTGCTTTTTGCAGGCATGACCACCGTGTAGCGAATTGCAACCCAAAGTCTGCAGTTTGGACATTGCAGAAAAAATTCGACGTAACGGTGCTGAAAGTTGCGCATTGCGCGCCGACATCCCGCTCGCCGCCCGGCACAAATACTATGGCCATATTGTAGCTTGCCGACTGACTAAATTTGCGGTGAAATTTTGTATCGAAGGGGTGCGACCAGTGAAAGTAAAGATGGTATTGACGACCCACACTGGCGCTGCGAGTGGTACACCCGGGTGCCGTGAGCTGACTCTTGCTGAGAAGTCCTGCGAGTTGATGGAAAAAAGTCAGAGCGGAAGAACGAAAGCCCTGCAACTGCAAGTTGCGAGACATCTATATACACTTTAAGCGGGAAGCTCATAGCTTCCTGCAGAAGCCAGATTCCACAGCAGCCCAGGAAGAACCTGCAGAGAATGCATTGGCTGTGCTGACTGGTCAAGTTGCCCAGGCAACTGACCGTGCTACTCTGCATGGACCTACAACGCGCGAAGGAACCGCACACGAGCTTTTCGCAGTCACATAGCTAAGGGAATATAAGTGATGACTGGCATGTCTGGGGATTCATCTCCTGACAGATTCCAGAAGAGATGATAAACACCCCTGCTGTACTCACTCTCTACAGACACTACGACACCACCGTCACTGGTGCCACTAACCACTAACCTCCGAACAGGAGGAGCGTGGATCAGACATCCTTCTTCGACATATCGTACAACTGCTCGTCTGCCATCAGTGCTCGAAACTTCGTCAAGCCCAGGCGCTGGTACCCGGGACACCCTGCAACATGTTGCGGACCGTGTCTGGAGCTAGCGTGGAGGTGCCCAGCACGGTACCAGTACCTTTGCGGGTCTTCTCAACTTCTCGCAAGCAGAGAGGAGCGCTTCGAGATTTACAAATGCACAATATAATATCTACATAAAACATTATACCAGCCTCATAAGTCCTGCCCAAAGTCACAGCAACAGTTTTGCTAACCAGACGAGATTCTCACTCAGAGTACAGCACGGGCAGAAAGCAAAACTCAGGCAGGTCCCACACGCCCCGAAGAATTCCCAATGACCTGGAAGGAGCATGGCACATGCCCGCGGCTGCAGCAGATCATCTCTCAGAGTCTCAGATGCTTAGTGTCAAGATAGCTACTCCAGACAATGTAGGTCGATCTTTCCAATGCTGCACACAAATCGATTGACCTTCTCCGCTCCGGCACCACCACATGATGGCAAGGGGCCGTACTTCCACCTTCCAAACAGTGCTTGAGGAATGACAGCATCTTGAGGAATGAACTTGTCGTGCGTTGGCAGGATGAAGCAACGCCAGTACAGTGCTGCCAGTGGGAATCCAATGCAATGACCTGCACCGAAGCTGCATGTGGTGAGCGTGTGTGAGCACGTGAGCGTATGCGTTTGTGTGTCCATGTGCATGTTAACGCCCGCGCGTCCGTGTTGGTTTGAGTATCTGCGTACCCTTCTCGCTCATGGAAGCAAGGGGTCACACTACCCGATGACTGCCTGGATTTTGGCACTCGAACTCTTGTCCAGCTTTTGGGGTTTGGCCTGGCCTTTTTGAGGTTTTAGGATGGTTCGCAATGGGACACTGGAGCACGAATGGGCCAGTCAATTTCCTGTTTCCCTCCCTTGGGTACTTGGTCGCCTTCTCACCAGACCAGACAATTCTACGAGTATTCTGCTCTTCGGCTAGCACATGGGCCCTGCAAGGGTTTCGGCTCTGTTTCGCAAAGTGTTTATCTGCTGGTTTTATCACCCCATCTGAGGGACAGCGCAGGCGTGTACCTTCCTTGCTCATGGAAGCAGGCGTTCTCATCCAACTCGTTTTTTGTGCGGCTAGGGTTGCACGTGTGCGGAGATGTCCATGGCCACAGGGGCTCCGGTTTGTCCCGCCTCCAGGTGTTAAATGGAACAGGGGCACTGGGATCCCACTCTTGCCTGCTTCAATGCCAAACCCCGGGCAACTATGCATCCGATAGCCACGGGTGCGCACCTGCTTTCGATACACACCATCACTTATCCGGAGGCTGCCCCTGGAAAAAGCAAGTTCAGTCAGTAACTTCCTTTTTTTGGGGCGGGACTTCCCGACTAATCCGGCCGTCACGCTGCTTGTTCAAAACCAAAGCCATCCTGCCTGCCGAGACTGTCTTGCACCGTTACCATGAGCTGATAATGACTTAGCCGCTAGCCTTTCAGGCGACACACAAGCAGCCATTGTTATCGACCAGGCCTGCCAGGATGACCGCGAGTATGATGGGTTGGGAGAATCGAGCCAAATGTATTCCGCCTTCTTCGTCCTGATGTGCTCCAAAAATGATTCGTTGGCAGTGTTTGTTGGACACAATCACTTGTCGACGAGATTCTGCAATTGCAGGTCTGTTGCACCACGTGCCCAGGACATTTAGCACAAGTCACAACAAATTCTTGTCGTGCAGAGTTTGAACTCCGAGGTTGGATGAAATCACGCAGCCCACCCATCACGTTAAACATTGCAAACAAAACCTTGGAGCCGACCGCCTGCCTCTTCTGTTTGCAGTCGCCGCGCAGGACCAGTACTACCCAGCACGAGGTCGACAGCCAACGAGACGGAGAGTGCCACAACCACCTCATGTCATTGAGTTTGCACACAGCTATCAAAAATGACCAACCTACTTGAGAGAACCTCACGGTTCGGTAAGCACATAGCTGGAATGCATTGGGCTCGAGAAACTCACAAAGATATTGGATTCACACACTTTTTGACTCTTGACCCAAGGATGAGGACCAGGGCAGCGCCAGCAGAGCAGAGGTTTTTGTTCAAAGGAAAAGCATGAGACACGGTTCCTTTCTTGCACCGGGGATGCTTGTTGAAGTGAATCTTAAAGGGGAGAAGGTAGATCGAGGAAGCAAATGGGAGGGCAGCTCCGGTGTCCCCTCTTTCATTGTACCCACCTCAGGTTCACTCTCAGGTCATATCAGGTGTCACTCAATGCAGAGCGCAGAGCTCGATGCCCGGTCGGATTTTGGGGAGTCCACAAGATGATAATGATTGTGTTGCCCCACATCGCAGCGGTCCCGGCCGAGAGCAGGAGGTGTGCCGCCGCCATCAGGGCGAGGGGCAGCACAGCGAAAAAGGTCCTGTGCTAGGGGCACCGAAGCGATGTCCCTCCTCATCCATCCAATCCAGTATGGACAGAAGTTAGGACTTCCCCATGGCCACATTATCCGGGAGTCTCTGGACATATTCGATTTTCTGGACAACATCGTAATACCATCCGCCACCGAGAAGTATTCCGAATCCGACAGGTGTAACTCCACCCTGGAATTCTTCGGAGAAGCTGCCGGCCCTGCTTGATCCAGGATCTCGCTTCTTGTAGATTGTGCAAGAAGTCTCGTGGTCCCACAGCACCCAAAGAGCCACAACATCCTGCAGCAGCTACTCCGCATGCTCGAGAGGGTTGCAAGAGGAGCATCTGCAGGAGGTCTCGTGAGCTGGGTATGCTCCGTGTCTCGAAGGCGTCAAGATCTGGTCGGGCTGGCCAAAGCTGCGCCGAAATAGTTTCCTGCATCTCTGTCTCGGAGGACAAAGCTGCATCACACGTTTGAGGGGATGTGCTTGTAGTAGTTGATGTGCACCCCTGCGCCGATGTTGTAGTCAAGAGAGCAGGCCCCTCAACTTCAACGGCTCTGTCTTCACTCGCCCTTCCCTTTTGGAGGAAAAGTGCTCGCCTGCAGGTAGTCGCAAAGGAGGTCGTGGTCTTGTCTACTGACTTACAGGTTGCCCCTGCTTGCAGGGCACGGTGCCTGTCGCCCCGAACCGGATCCAATTACGAGCTCCGGAACTGGCCCTCCTGCTCCTCAGTCGGCCACTTGGTCTCGACTTGGGCTTTGTCCGCCCCTACCTTACCGGGACGGCGCCGCGTCAATCCGCCTCCTCCCAAGCCCTATGTTCGTAGTAGCAAGCCTTTGAATCCCGCCCCAGATGCCGGACCTTGCCAGTGAGACAGAAACTACTGCGGCAGGCATGCGCAAGCTCTATGTACGTATGCTTAGCCACCCCCTTCCCCCCTATAGACTCCTCCTCAATACAGCGCATCAGTTCCCCGCGCTGGCAGTCAAAACGCACTTTCTTGTGCCCCGCTTCCTCCACCACCAAAACGACATTAAAAGTCGGCGAAACTTTCATCCTTGTGATGTAGTCACGATGCACTCGAACTTGTCCACCCATGTGCTCACTGCCCCCTGCAACCGTACTGATCTCTGACTTCGGCCCTGCTCTCTCCTGCCGGATCATGGCTTGCGGTGTGCTTCAGAAGGTGATAATCGGGTGATCCCCTCGGCCCCGGTTCGCACGGCTTTTGGTGATTTCCCGCTGTCGTCAGTCATCCTGATTCATCCTTGCTAGGCTGCTGCGAACCTCCGTAGTGAGGCTGCCATTCATTCTCGGAGTCGGCATGATCGTGCCTCGATTTCGTAGTAAAGCTCGGTGTGCCGCAAGTCCTGTAGGGTCGTGGAAGGCCGTGTCAAGGTCGTTGACAACGTGTACCGCGCGCCCCCAGCTGCGGTGGCAGGGCAGGTTTCTTGTCCACCAGGTATAGTGCACTGTGGTCGCTTTCCCCTGCGGCTTCGCTTAGACGGCCGGGTTGATTGAGCCCTCTCAATCATGCCCGGAAGTTGAACCGCTCACGGCTTGAGCCTAAATGGCAATGTCTCTCTCTTTCTTTCGCCAGGGTTATGGTATGTCTCTCTCTCTCTCTCTCTCTCTTTTTCTTTCGCCAGGGTTGTGATGTAGCGGTGTTACCCCCTTCTCTCTCTCTCCCTCCCTCTCTCTTTCTCCCTCTCTCTCGCTGAGCGGGGCAGCTCTCAGGCCATGGCCAGCAATGCCAGCATCCCACAAAGTCCTCCTGGTGAGGGGCCTAAGTGAAGGTCTTGCCCACCGTGCTGTGCCACAGCTTGCTAAAGTGCAATTGCCAGTGTACGGTACCACAGCTAAGCCCGTATCATACGTAGGCGACTACTTACAAAGACGAGACCATTCTGAGAATCGTATCGGAGGTTATATTTTATATTTTTCTGTGGTGCGACATGCTAGTCAATAATAGTGGACTGCAGGAGTATAGCAATTTGGTGGTACTGGCCAATGGTCGAAAATTAATGCAGGCTCAGTTAACTTCTGCCAAAGCTCGTAAACTAAATAGCAACCATATTCAAAGTCCCAGTCTCCTTTCAACCGTCGCATGGCTTCCGTCAGTCTAAAGCGAGGCCAACAGGCACCAGCTGCACTGGTCGCTGATACAGATTGCCGAAGTGCTGTTAACACCAACCCTTACCGGCATGCCGCTCGATAACAATGGCAGTGAAGTGGCAATTCTAATTTCACAGCCAACGCCAATTGATTTCCAAACTGGGTCTCCCGAACTTGACCATGCAATCCCAAGCGCACAGATGCTTCAATTGACTTGAACCAGAATAACTGGGATACCCGAGAAGTCACCTCAAATGTTGTTTCATAAATTTCCAAATTTTAGATCAGCATAAACACACTTTAGAGTAGCGTCGGGCTCGCTCACACTCAGACATGTCCGCTGACTTTCGAAAGTATGTCTCTTTTTCGCGCCGCTTGCATCCGCGAACAAATTCGCTGCGAGGGAGGAGGAGCCGGCTGAAACTTCCTGCAATCGGTGCAGTTAAACGTAAGCAACCATGCGCGGAACGTCTGCAAGACAACAACAGCATCCTGAATCCTCCTGGTCTCCAACTGCCGCTACGGAATGTGATCGGGTACAACGAAGTTACAGGCGCGCAAACCACCCGGATGACCCTCTTCGTGAAACCCCTCACTGCATGTGCCATTGTCATATGCCAGCGATACTACGATATATGGTGCAGCGCTTGCTAGGCCCCCCCTCCCCCCCCACCCCATGGTATCCCCCCCTTCCCCCCTGTGGTTCCCTGTGGTGTGGGTTCCCCGCTGCCCCTCCCCCCTGTGGTTGCGGTCGGCTGCGCCCCCGTCCATGGCTATGCGTCCGGTTGCTAGGGGTTTGGACCGAAGGATGTGATACAGTTCTATTGAACTCCGACCTGCCCTGAGCTCCAAAGCCAATGATAGTGATGAATATGATGGTGATGGTAATGAGGAAGATGGTGCTCATGATCCCCATCCGCACTCTCATCAGGTCCCTTGCTCAAAAGTCCCGAATGAAAACCATTCAAATACGTGCTCAAGCTTACTTGTAGCGAACCCAACCGAAACTTGGCTTGGAATGACAACGGTCGATATGGTTTTCGCAAGAACATCACAAGCCAAGCGCGGTTTTCAACTAGATAAAGCGATGAACATGCGGTGCCGAAGCCCAGAGCAACATAAGAGCAAAGGTACCACCAATAGCCACACTGGGACTAGCACATCAACATCATTGCGCACAACATTCTCATTTGTGCTCGAAGAGAGGGGAAGGGAAGGGGCCCGGTGGTTCCCTGTGTTGATTATATCCTTCCCCACCCCGCCCCTGTGGTTCGCCGTCTTGTGGTTCCACTATTGTGGGTTATCCCTCCCGCACCCACCCCCGATTGCCAAGAGAGAGGCGAGGCCTGGCTTGAAAAGGAGTTACGCGGATGACGTGTGACTGTTTGATTGGACGAGACGCCTGGCTTCGGGGGGGGGCATACCATGGGGGGTGGGGGAGGGGCCTGCGACGCGGCGACGCGGCACCATATGTACCTATATATATATATATATATATCTCTCTCTCTCTCTCTCTCTCTCCCTCCCCCTCTCACAAGACACGCAGTGTCCTGGTCGCCAACTTCTTTGAGAGGGTCGAAGCTGCAGCATGCAGCCAATGCAGGTGAAACGTTGACCGAGTTCACAGCTAACCTTCTCTATGTGCGACGCAAAGACAGGGGAGTGACAGGGCAAAAGTGCAGTGCTCGGATGTTGCTCCTAAGTTTGGTCTTGGTGCCCATTCGCACAAGATGAAAACGAGGTGTCCGGCGGCACGCAGGAGAATCTGGTTATAGCTTTGCGACCATACTTGCTTGTTTTGCTTGGGCGCGACATGGCGCACTGGCCGGTGATGTTGTGAACATGTTGTAGTGAGCACATGAACGGATTCATCTTGTTGCTACTCGTGCAGAGAAGGTTGGCGGAATCTGGCTAGACGAGGAGTCCGTGCACAATGCACAGGTCAGGTACACATGGCCTCGGGTTCAGCTCCCTGCGTATCCACAGCTTCTCAGTGCGTGATTAGGCTTCTGAAGCATGTTAATGTGATGCCGAGGCGCTTGCTGTTGCTCTGTGGGCTAGGCCTCTTCTTTTCGCGGATGAACCCCACGTAGAAATCTTCGAACAGGACATACTAGGAGTTTCGCGACCATCGTTTAGGGCCGCGACGCGGGAACATGCATCCTCGTGCAGGTGCTTGGATGACATTAAAAAAATGCCTACCGCGTTGAAGCTGGATACATGCGCGGAGGATGCAACTTTCCACTGCACATAAGCGTGGACGTCGCTGCATGGCGGCTAAGTCTCCAAGAAGGCATGGTTCTGCCCAGGCTACGCTACATCTTGGCGCTCCCTGCCACACTTGCACGGAGGCAGCTTCGGCCAGGCTATGCAAGGTCAACCCAAGAATGCGACACTGTAGCCGTTTTCACTTGTTGCATGCAGCAACCCAAGGCGCAATATCTTCCCGGACATCATTCAATCTTCAGCAAAGTAGACTTTCTATCTTCAGGAAAGTTTGCCTAATCTTGCCTAGTTCTGTGGCATCTTCCCCACGGGTGACCTCCATCTGGTCATCATTACATTAACCTTCACCACTTATATACATATGCAAGGTGAAGTCGCATTGCGCCGCCGAGGCTCTCATGCTTGCGAGCAGTCAATCGCCGGCTGAGTCTGCTTTCAGGCTCAGATTCAGGCACCAACAGCTTTGCAGGTATCCTCTTTGAAGACACAGGCACCAGCTAGTAGGCGCACACAGGCTTGACCGAAACATGTTGATACCTTTTGCCAGCGTTTCTGCAGAAGGATACACATGTCACCTCAGTGCCTTGGCTACTGCCGTGAACATCCTTACAATTTCCCACTCGTCGCGCCGACTAGGGATCAGTACGACTTTCGTCAGATTGATCAGCTGGTCTTCGTTTCCGTGACCATTTCGAGCCTTGGTTCAACAAACACCCCATCTGTGCCAGTGCTGTCCTGAGATGTTCTTCGGATCTGCACTCCTTCCCCACAATGTTTGCGAAAGACCCTCTCCTCGTGATTGTCAGCAACATTGAACATGTGATTGGTGTGAAGCCTGAGCCTTCAGTTCGCATGATGTCGCACGGATTCGTCCCATCAGCACTAAAGTTTGCAACAGTGATCTACAGCGAGAACTCGCTTGCGGCACAGGTGGCAAGTGCTCCATCTTCTGAAGCTGCAGGTCCATGTCTGTCAGGTTTGGGTCGGTGTCTTCTGTCCTGCCCGGCCGGCAAACCTTGCTGATGTTGCTTGTGCGACCTTGTTATCAACCTTCTGATGAGGAATCACGTATTTGAAAGCCCCTGCGAAATGCAGCTGTGGACAGGCGTCGGGGGTGCCTGACCACCCCGATGCGAAGATTCGGGGACAACTTCAGGGTGTTGACACCGCCACGATCATCACCTGATTCCGAGTTCGCATTCTAGTCCGGGTGCGTCCGGTGACAAGCACGACTGGATACGACAAACCTGCATCGAAGACCCTGTCACGCTGGAGGGAAGTTGCGCCAGACGAAGGCTACACTGCAGCATGCCATCTGCAGAAGGTCGACAACAAGTCTGGGTTCCATGTCCCGAACCGTGCTTACTGGTTGGCCCTGCAAAGCTTGGCGCGCCACCGACGATGATGATGGGTTCGCTGCTGCTGAAAGCCACGTGCGTGAGCTTGGCCCTCTTCACCACCTGCTCAGAAATTCAGAAAGGGTGACATGGCATCTCACAGAAGAATGTCGCGTTCCAGGCTTGTGCTTTATGGCTGGGGTTGTCATGGTTGTGCTTCTACCGTGAGATGCGAAACGACCGTGGACCTTGGCGTCGTGTCGCGTCAGTTCTACATATTGCACAGGCAACAACCTGTATGGCATCAGTTCGTGAGTGCGCAGCAAGTTGCTTTCT
Organism: Symbiodinium sp. CCMP2592; assembly: GCA_905221615.1. Lineage (NCBI taxonomy): Eukaryota > Dinophyceae > Suessiales > Symbiodiniaceae > Symbiodinium > Symbiodinium sp. CCMP2592. The sequence continues at coordinate 1,354,472 of CAJNDT010005869.1, read as the reverse complement.
GACCTGCATTTAAAGCAGGCGCAGCAAGTTCTGCAAAAAGTTCAAGCTGAACCTGGCTCTGATGATGTGAATCGGGAGAATGTCGACTGCCGCACACGTGCGGCAGGCCTTCTGTGCGCAAATGTGCTCGTTGCGATTGACTGACAAGTCCTTGGAGCATGCCAGAACTGGACCCACCAACACATGGGACGAGGGACATGGCGCCCCTGACGGTGCTCTCTCGCACTTGCCACGGTGTTTGGACGCAAGTCCGTATCTGAGGATGTATGACTCAACATGGCATTTGCAGTCTCGGCGTCGTATATGTGAACGACGCCAGATACAGAACCTCCGGCCCCATCCTCAGCGACAAGCTGCGGCGTTTTCGCAGGATATTATCTCGGTATCCGGCTTGGCTAGTCTGTTGTTCGTTTCTTGGTTTTCTTTCCTGGTGACAACCATGAAGGACACCGGCACACACTCACCGGGACACCGACATCAAGCACTGGACCCTAAACGACCGCCCAAGCTCTGACGTGATGGCTGCAAATGTAGTAGACGAGTACGGCGCCCAGGCAACATCTCCGATGGCCTGATGACCAAGGACTTAAGCGATGGCAACACATGCATTGCAGGGGGTCCTCTTTGCAAACAGGTGGGCATGACATCAACGACAGTCCCGATCCTGCGAAAGGTCGAAGGACAAGATGGCGAATCGATTCTCGTGGTTCCAAAGCTTCACGGTCCTTGCATCACCGCAACTGATCTACTGAACACTTGAGGTGTCCGATGGCTGCGTCTAGCCTGGCCTCCCTGCATCCCCAACCCTTTTGCTAAAGATCTGCACGTCAAAAGACTCTTACCTCAGGTCGTGTGCACCAGCGCACCCCTCACCGACCAAGGATCCAGTCTGCAGAAGCGGAAATGAAAATTTTCTCGTGGAACCTCGCTTGGAGCAGAAGACTTGAGGAAACGAACACACTTCGCTCGATGTGCGTCTGTTCTGTGTCTCACCCCAGAGCTTGGAGTACCATCCGTACACTTCTACTAGTGAATCAAGGAAGCGGGTTCCAACGGACACTGTAGACTGCCATGGTGTGGCCCTCGTACGTTTCCAGGTATTGGCCGCTGAAGGCCTGCCAAAGACAGCACGAGCGTCAACTAGCATGCTAGTAGTGACATCGACGAAGGCGACATATTTCATCGTCACCCAATTCATTTTGGCATCTGCTGCCGCACGTTCTTGCACCGACTCTACCAAATCTGTAGCCCGCGTTCCTCGAAAAACAGAGAATTATTTTTGTCACTTAAGCGCTGGGGCACGCAATGACTGCTGACCCCTCTCACTTGCTAAATGCTTCACACTAGAAACGGATCCCTAACTCGTCTTTTGAAGGCGACCTCCCAAAAAGACCACCTGTTCGAAACTGGACAAAGCCGCTGGCCCCAAGCCTTCGAGCACTTGTGGATGCGACCCTCCTCTGTACCCACGAGGAAGAGATGGCTGTGATCGCTATGCGTGTGGAAATCGAAGCCTGGGCAGGGTCAATGGTCAACTCTTCTCTGAACGGACTCGTCCCACACCCATCTCGTACATGTGCTGGACCCCCATATTCCGATGACATGTATAGAGCCTCAAACTTTTTGGCTGGCCCTGCTGCTCGAAGGGACACGTCTACTATTGGAAACTAGCTATGTAGCCACGGCGATCCCATGGTATCCAAGTGGCAAAGGCCGCCAGCCAAGCCAGCCAGCGATGTCTCATCCTGAAACTTAAACATCTGTAACAGGTACTTACAATAATCACACGTCATCATCACACGGTGCAGTCCCAAAACTGTGTCATCTCCCTATTTGGGATTTGTGTGCGAGGCAGGAACGTATGAATGAACGAACAGACAGCCGGCGAAGCAACTCGACTCACCCAGCTGTTGATTCGCAGATGTGCGCTACTCAGGCGTTCAGGGGTCGTGGCAAGTGTTGGGAATCACCTTGTGGGCTTGGCAGCACGCGAATGGCCGAAGTTTCGCAGGTTGCAGCCGGGAGAGTTCAGTTGAAACATCTCAAACGCCTCACGTGCACAACGAACCGTCCCGTTTGCGTTGGAGAAACCCATCCTTCATCCAGCCGAAGCCTTCCCGAGCCGAAGCCTACCCCAGTGCCCCACTGCTGACCCGACGAACCGCCAAAATCATGGTGAAGGAGTCAAGGAGGAACCGGCTGTGTCTGAACCGAACTTGACCCACAGCGAGTGCCTCTTCGCCGACACCAGGGCTGCCCATCAGCTTCCTCCGAGAAAAAGCGGCAGACTGCAATAAACCTAGACTTTCAAAACTTTAAATCTACGTCCGTCAAACAGCGTCTATGCATATGATGTATGAGGAACAACCAGGGCCTGCTAGACTTGGCTAGGTCTGATCTGCTGCAGAATGGCAGTTCCATCACTTCCTCACTTTCCAGCTTGTTCTTCAATAAAAACCTCAGCTGTTCTGGGGCTGAACAAGACCTGCTTCGATCCAAAAAGCAAGAGATGACAGGGGCCCTTTGGCCCTCAGCCAAGCATTGGCTTGCAAAGCCGGGCAGCCAGTTGGACACGCGACCATCTGAAGAGATAGAATAGAAGTTAAGGGCGCCTGTGGACTCGTCGTGGTTCCATCGCACCTGCAGGCTGGAGATGAAGCTCAGGACATTCACAAATTGCGGCCCGGGCAAGCCCCGAAGGTTGCAAGGGCCGGTGACTCTTGCCGGAACTAGACAAGCACCTAAACCTGCTGGTGGCTAGCGGCCTAGTTAGATGCAATTTCAGAGTCAGCCTCCCAAACGGGGTCCGTGTGCTTGTTGGTCCGGACAGTGCTCCTTGGCTCTCGTTGAGCATCCAGGCGCCGACAGGCAATGGGAACAGTCCTGAAACTTATATATGCCTGGCCTGGCGAGGTGCACATCCGCTGTGCCACAGTTCAGAAAAGAGTCTGGTAGATAGGCTTCTTCGTGCGCGCACGGACGTCGTAAACGAGAACTGTACCATCATACAGCCCCACAGCAAGGACTGCCGGGTGAGCTGGATGCCAGTCCTTCGAAGCGATTTTCTTAGCATGCAATGGTGGGTTTCTTCTGCATAAGCCCGTTGATGTCAGTAGAGTGCATGACGAGAGGCCAAAGAGCAAACGCCGGCATCCGTGTTGAAGACATACTCGGGGAAGCGTGTATTTTTCAAGGAATAGCAACCTCACGTCCCGCAGGGCTTACATTGAAATCTCTGCTTCGCCGGCAGCTATTCTTGGCCACCACCTCGCCATCCTTCAGCCCTTTGTGCTGTGATTGTTATGCGTATGTCATGCAATCTTGGAAGGCAAGTTTTTGAATATGTCAACTTCAACTCGTCCCAGGGGCAAATCACACCGCTCCCTTGCCGCATGAAGTCATACGAGCCGAAGCCGACAGCGCACAAGTCGCTGTAGTGGGGGTTCCATTTGATGCATGTCACCTGAAATCTTGCATGGCCGCAGGCTTGCGGCTCCAAGGCGAAATACAATTCTCCTACTAGCTTCCTGCGGTGCAGTAAGGACGGCATTGGAAGGAGTTTTCCAGGCCTGCTTCTTCTTGGCTTTCTCCGAGGAGAAGCGCCACAGTGGCAGCAGCGTGCCATCACCTGGAAACTAATCTGACTGGTGTAGTAGATTGTAAAGCGTGGAATGCCAAGCAGCAAGGCAGCTTCTAACATTGCAGCCACAAACAAGCAAGTGCACACATACGTACATAAGTACATACAGACAGACTGACCGACCAACAGACAGACACTTTGACAGACACGCAAGCCGCCTATACGTCATACACATGCATGCATGCATGCACACACACACACACACATGGAGAAACATGCATGCGTGCATGCGGCTGCATATGCGGATACACACACCTACACACCTATCTGCATACAGTCTACATACATACCAATGTACGTACGTTCATACAGACCTATTGACCTATTCGGTTACACACGTGCGCATATCTACGTACGTGCATGGGTACGCACGCAAATACACACACACACACACCCACACACGCACGCACGCACACACGCACATGCACACATGCACACGTGCGCACACATACATATGTACGCACATGCACCGACACCCCTACCTGCATACATGTCTACATACAATCTATCTATGTACGTACGTACATACAGACCTATGCGCTCACATACGTAAATACATACCTACATACGTGCATAGGTACATACGCACATACGTACATACATACGTACATACATACATATGACCTGGGCGCATAATTAAGTTTTTTGGATGTTTTCGGCACTCGCACTCGAGCTCAGCATGCGAGGGTTTGAACACAATTTCGCATACATGCATACGTGCGTGAGCCATGCATGCATCAGGCATATCCGCATGTGCTTACGCCCGCATGTGCTCATGCGCCTGACACCGGAACGGAAACACGGTGATAGTGAGTGACTGACGTTTTACCCAAGTGCATCCCCCAACAAATTCAGAATTGACGAAGGTGCAAAAACTTGAAAATGCCAAGATGTGTGCCCTTTTGCATGCGCGGATGCACATAGGTTTTTTGCATGTTGATTGATTTGTCATTCTGCGTCATTGCAGCTTTGCATGTTACTCCATTCTGGTTTTCGCCAAGACCGTGTTGCAGGTACAGTAGGGTTCAGGTGATCCGGCTGGAGGTGGATGCCTGCATGGGACTTGACAGTTTTTCCTGTGTCCCAGTGCCACTTTCCATCACTTTCCCCAACACCTATCAGAGAGATTGCTTCAATCTGGTCAAGCATGCGCCCTCGGATTGAAAAACAAGCGCTGCATTCCCAGCGGCCCTCACGGAACTCGTCACTTCGATCTTCCCAATACCTTGAAGCAGCATTCAACAACTGCCAGCGATGCGACTTTTCACTGAGCCGTCGTCATGAGCAGGTATCATAGACCGTATCTAAAGGTACAACCTGGCTGCTTAAAATCATGGTAGACCTCATTCTCCGCGTTTTGATTGACCATACCTTGGACAGGTGCAACGCACTTGCAGGCAAGCTTGCTGACGACTGCATTTTCTTGCTTGATTGATGCGCCACGTGGAAAATGAAGGTACGAAGAATTACGAGCACACATGAACTTCCGTGGACTGTGTGTCTCAACCTTGCGATTTTCAGAAGTCCAGCCCACATGTCAGCACCTGCCAATGCTTACCCGAGAATTCGAGCAAAGATGCGCTCCATGATCTTGATCGACAGCTTCATGTTCTCCGAATATGTTGGGTCCGTGTCCGACTTCTTTTTCTTCTCTGATACATCATCATAAACGGACTTTCCAGCCTTCTTGTCCTGGATTGCACACTGTCAGGCACATTCGCACTTTCGATCAGCCAGCAGGCGGTGTGAAATAAAGCCCAAACAGTTTTCGCCCACACGTGCGGATCGGTGTGCTACTGGCGCATGTATGTCTTGCAGTCAGGTATCTTCCTTTTCTTTCTCCTGTCAAGAAATATGCCAGCATCTGCACTGCGCATGCGACACTACACTGTTCGAGGGCCCTCGCCTTCGCAGCTTCGATGTCTGCCATATACTGGTCGAAGATCTCCCATTGTGTGACTGTCCCATCATTCCTGCCAATGCCAAGTTCGTGATCGTGTCGAGTCTGAACGGGGCGACAGACCAAGGTTCGAATCGAAGACAGGGGCTGAGCCGACGCCTCGGAACTAATTTTCCTGCTGCCTACCACACATGAATTTTGTACCAGGGGCTGAAATACCACAGAAACCTTGACATGACAAAACACGACTGCAACCGTCCATCATCGTCCATCAAACCCTTGGAAATACCTCGTGCCACTGTCCTGGTGGTGGGCGGCGGCTCTGTCGTCCAGCTTCGTTCCCCTGCCAAAAAAGCTAGAATCCGACCATCCAGTGCTACTGTAGTCCGACGATGCTGCGGAGTCCGTGAATGGCCTGGAGAACTTTGTAGGCACTGCATGTCTCGACCCCCACGCACGACCAAAATGACCGATGAAACCCTTAACATCTATCCTATTGAGAGGTGGCCTACGGTGGCCCCCGGCACTCGCTCGCAACAGGCCATGCTTGAACCAAGTTACGGAGCAAGGCATTCTTGGATTGGGCAGCACGCTCGGAGAAGTTGAACTGATTGCCTGTTACACCGAAGATACTCGCATGTTCTCAAGGAGCCAACCGGCATCAGAACCATCACAGGTCGACGCATGATTGAATCAAGGCTGATAGCACACGCCCAAATGCTCGCGAAGAGCTGGAAACAGGACCCTCTACGAGCATTCGCATCCGCAGTTGCTGCTGAGTCTCGAAGAGGGTTCTTCACTGGCACTTCCTGCGCTCCGGCGCGACAAACCCGGCAACGCTCTCACAGACTCACAGAAACAAAGAAAGACAGGACCTGACCGTCCTGGTTATCTTCTCTGTGTCGAACGGCACCGGCACGTTGAAAACAGTCTACAGTCTACAGTTCTAATTACAGGAGGAGCTTCAGCGTTGCAAGGCCAGGGGGGTCCACCCTTCTCCGAAGTCCTCAACTTCCCGAATGCCGTCCTTATCGTTCTCTGGCGGGTCGAAGTCTTCGTCGATCGCTTCGGCCTCCTCTTTCTCATTCTGCTCGGCCTCCTTCTTCTCCAAGACCTGAGCAGCTTTCTTGCAGCGTATCAGGCTTCAACAGCATGATGCCTTACTGATTGTGATTGAGCTTTCGGTATAGCATACCCTTCCAACATACATTCTTGCAGCGTCCGGCCCGAAGCTGCACATATTGGAAGATGGCAGGAGACTCTATCTGCAACATCCCGCTTTCCGATGACGTAGAAGACCTAAATCTTATCTTTCCTGAGTGCTGCGGCCTCCATCTGATCTTGCGCTTCCGGGCTATCCTTGAGCAAGATCAATCCATCTCTGGCGAAGTGCATCACGACCTGATCCACCTGTCGCATGTCTTCTAAAGACATACACCCTGAGACATGTTGGGGTTGACCTTAACTTCTGCTACAGTATTTCGGCTTTCCGACAGCGACGATCTCTGACTCCAGAGCTTCTCGAAATTGCCTGCCATGGGCTCGTGTTGTCCGTTTTCGTGGTTTCGCTCTCACGACTCGGTTTCGCGATTTGATTCGGACCGGGGTGGTCTGGTTCTGGAAACTGAATACAGCATACACGCACGTGGCAGGACATGTGCGCACAGGGCATGTCCGAATCGGGTGCAGAGTTGGCGTGCCACTTCTACTTTAGATTGAAGCTGCCCCATGCCTGCTCATCCACCTTGAAACACTTCTCTTTGAACGAGTACTGCCTGAGTCTGCTCATGTCACGAGTGCTGAAGTGCTTCGGGCATGCACTAATCGTCTGTGCATGGAAGGTCCAAACAGTTTCCAATTAGTACCAGGCACGTAGTGTTGTGGGCAGACTGCGGGTTCAGCGGGTAGAGAACGCGGGGAGGCACTTCCTTCTCTAACTCCTGCAGATGTCATTGAACCGCCTGTTTCATGACGCACATAATCTGCAATCAGCAGGAGTGGAGAGTTGCATGGGACTTTGAAAGTGAAATCCTCGTTCAGCTTGACCCGAGAAGTCCGGATAACGTTGATATTCGGACTCAAACTCTAGACTTTGGTCGAGTCCTCTGGTTCCAGTGGCAGCTGATCGTCTGGCCGCACCTGAGAGACTGTCGAGAGGGTTTTCTGATTTTGCCCGCCTGGTTCAGCTCCTATGTCCTGCCTTAACAATGACTGGCATGTCGTAGTCATCGCCCAGTTCTTGCTCCGCCTCTGCTCCGGGTCCTGGCATAGTACAGGCCACGCATTGCACTTGGGTCGTAACGTATTGGTTTGATACTTGTTTGCTCGTCGCGCGTGCTCGCCACAACTTGTGTCATTAAGGATCGTGTCCCATTGCCATCGCCTTCAGGAGGAGGCGTACTTCGCTGCTGGGCCTTCATAGGCGCTTTTCCGGTGCAGAGCAGATCATGCGGCGTCTCTCACCGAAAGGAGGCGCGGCGGTCACTCGAGCTGCTCAGGGGACTTGCATGTGGTGCCCCACCTTCGGCGCTGCCTTCGGCGCCATGGCCGCCAAATTGCAGGCAGACAAGGGCGGCGATTCTTGGGGAGCGTGCTCAGGACGCTTGAGCAGGAAAGACAGCGGCAAGCGCGCATGCCCTCAGACATTGTCCAATTGGTCATGTTGGGGTGCCTGTGAGGATCGCAGCCCGACGATGCTGCCTATCACTACACGACACAGCAGCAGTCAACCACGAGGCCGACAACAAACACGACACGCACGACCCAAGACCATTACCAACTGCTGCTCTATCGGGTCCTATACCTGCCGCCGCTGCTACCACCACTGGTACTACTACTGCGGTGACGACGACTACGGCTAAACCTCTGCTACTAATGCACCTGCTACTATACGTACTGCTGCTACTAACCCTGCAACTGCTACTGCTACAGCTACCAGTCCCACCACTGTAACAACACCACACAAATACCACTGCAACTATCAATACCACATCGCTCGGACGCGAACATACTCTGAAGCAAGTTAATGGCATGTGTCGATGCTTTGTGCCAAACAGGTGGGCAGCCTTCACTAGTGTAAACCTCGATTCCGGCCCACGTCTTCCAAACTCCAGATTGTGGACTCTGGTTACAAGGACAAGTGCTCAACGCCTCTTCCTGTTCCGGATTCTTGTCCGGGTGCCACTTTATTTGCCAATTCTTGAGGGCCTGGCAGCAGGCAAACTGCTTGCTAGAATCTCTTCCGGTGTCAGAACACTTCTTGTCTGCAGCAGTGGCCACAAGCAGTGTCAAACAAGAGCGAACAAGTGAATGGCGTCATGTAGCAGCGAGGCGACAGGTGGAGTGGCGTTGCGGGCTTGCAGTCTGTGGCTTCAGAGGTGCATGTGCTGCGGCAGTCGACATCACGCGACAAAGTTTCGTTCGCGGCCTTCTTCCGGTCTGCGACCGAAACACCGTTCTTGATCATCTCCTGGTAGGCGGCAACGAGCACATGCGCAACGGCTATGCAGCCCTGACTGGATGCTCATCCGGAGTCGACTTGCCTCCATTTCCTGAACGACGCTGCATTTCATCGCCTCAGCAGTGGCAGGCTCTGTGATTTATGGCAATGGACCAACGCCGACCATCAGCCAGAAATCTTCGCTCCTTTGACTAAGATGCCCCGTTCCACATCCAGAGTTTAGCTTGAAACCTCGTGGGCATGGGCCGCCACTTTGCCTCTGAGGGTCTGGCAAATGCAATTTGCTCCTGCGCATGCATGCAGGTACCTATCCGTATCTATGTATAATACATGTATACATATTTACATATATATATATATATATGAGAATATATATATATATATATATGTGTGTGTGTGTATAAATGTGTATATATATATATATATATATATTTGGCTCTATATATATATATATATATATATAGGTAGGTAAGTAGGTAGGTAGGCAGGCAGGCAGGGCATGCAGACTTGTCGGCCTAGGTAGCATACATATACATATACATACATACAGTATATATTTACCGAAACATATGCATACACAACATACATACATGCATGCATAGAGACAGAGAGAGAGATATATGTATGCCTCTGTATGTATGTACGCAGGTATGTACAAATGATAGACAAATAAGCACTAAAATGTTCATAACAGGTAAAAAGTTCAAAGTACTGACAACAGTGACATTAATCGCAACACTAACAAGAAGCATAGTATTAATTCAAGCACAGGCATTTTGCACGCTGCGACACAAACGGGCTGCAGTGACTGAATGCTTTAGTCCGACCTCGCCATGTACCACAAGCCCGCCTCCATGCTTGCATTCAGGCTTGGCGGAACCTCAGGACGTGATAGTTTCGACGAGGAGTGCACACCAGCTACAACTTTGAGGCCACTTCGTTTTTGCAAGTCCAGTATCTCCACATGGGTCCGAGACCATCCGACATCTAGATCCTAAAGCGATGCATGATTGACACGCCCACGCGGAACCACTGTCGAACTTCACGGATGGCCCAGGGAGCCAACCATACCAGATGCAGCACTCTCCGCTGGTGGTTGACCAGCTGCAGCCTGCCCCGAAATCGTGGTTTCGTTTCGGGACATGAATGCGAAACATTCTAAACAATGTCATGGCGGCACAGATCCCAGGTTTGGACATCTCAGGACGAATCTCTACTCTCAGCTGGGACTTTTGGTGCACAAGCTCTGTCAATTACCTGCGACCCAAGTCGTGACGAACCAAATCACGAATGCCCTGGCCTGCTGGGACTGCTGCTGCTGTTGCTGCTGCTGTTGGTACCAGGCCTTGCAGTCTCTGCAACAGTGGGGCAATCTTCATGTATTGCATGCTCGTGCGGGTGTAGATGAAGTTGACCTCGCCAGTACAGAGCCAACACAGCCTCTTTCTCGGTTCGGCTGGCGGACTCGCCATCTCTCTCGTTCTTGGTTAATCTGCTGGGTTTTGCCAAGCTGGTCAAGCAAACTAGCCTGCATCTGTCTACTGCAAGGTCTCAACATTGTTCTGGTCCCTCTGCCTCCTCTCGGCCGAGCTCATGCGCCAGGTCTGCTGATGCCAGCCACCACTCCCAAGACACTCCTTAACCCCACCTTCCTCTGGTCGCTGCCTGCTGCATATATACCCCCGCCCCATGCACATGGGCTTTATGGAAAGCTGGCAGCGCGCCGCAAGGTTTACTGGGGTCTGTATTGGGCATCGCTTTTACCTCGAATCGGCCACGACCTGCTGCTCCAAAAACACCGGTTGCATCGGCAAGAGAGCCCGCTGAGAACGAGAGAGAGAGCGAGAGAGAGAGGCAGAGAGATGTAAAGACAAGAGTATGCAAGATAGTGCTGCGAATCTTGAGACGGCAGCAACTGCTCAATACTTGCTATGCCAAGCAAGAGGTTAATATAGGGGAATTAATTAATACATTATATGAGAGTTATGAGAAGGAACCCCCCAAAAATGCTATTTGTAATTTTTTAGACCCCTGTAGTAAGTACGGCGTTTCGACTCTCCCAACTCGCAAATGGCAGGCGCAGCTTCACCTGGATTGGTCAGGGGTTAAGAACAAAGAACAACTACAGTCACGCTAGGCTGGCAAGTCGAGAAGGCAAGCCCTACCCACCAGACCCCAAGTATCCGGCCATAAACGCATTCATCAGAACCCAGGCCCATCCAGCATCTTTTGCAAGGTACCGCGTCCAGCTACACCGACGCTTCCAAGTATATAAGTAAACCGCCAGTATAGCACCACCTCGACGTAGTAGCACAGCAACTCCACACACACACACACACACTACAGGGCTGCAGGAGTCCTCAGAGCCGTGGAAAAGAAACCAGTATTTACGGTGGCAGAGCTGCGGAGCAGCTGCAATGGGAAATCAAACCATGTGGAGACACTACAACTGCTTCGAGAGACGAGGTGTTACGTGTGGAGGCAGCTTCAGGTTGATATGCCTGCACCGTCGGAGTGAACCAAATGGCACGAACACTTGGTGTGACAGCTTTCAAAAACCCAAGCCCCGTAAAAGTGGAGTCCCCGTCCATGGCTCAGAATGCGATCCCGATAGCTGGTAGGTCGTCTTGCTCCGTGCTGTTCTTTGATACTTTTTCACAAGAAAATCGTTCGTTAGAGGTATTAGAGGACTGAAACTCTGTGTCGGCTCTAGGTTGTGCCTACGGTAGCGTAGAAGGCAGATCTCGATTGCCATGACTGCCGAACCTGCCCCTCCATACCGCGAGGTTCCGAGTCCAGTCCAAAGCTATATGCTTGGGCAGTGACAAAGTGTTGCGCGTAGAGCTGATCCCACCTAAGATGAGCGGAGTGGCACCGGCATCGTGGTTTGAACTCTTGCGGAGGGCCCAGATAGAAAGTCGTACACAGATTCGAGGACTAGGAAGGTGATCTGCAGACGCCACCTCTCAACGTACACGTACACACATGGCCGCACCATGTCTACAACTCTACTGCTGGATGCAACGAGAGATAACGAGAGTCTGCGTCTTTGACTTGAAATCCGAGAAGCTGTTGCCGCTGCGCTCTGGCTGCCTCTTCTGCAGCCTGCATCTGCCGCAAGGCATCCTGACATGCTGACACGTCCGTAATCGGACACGCCGAAAATCAAATCATGGACAGAACATTCCTCTCGGCTAAGCGCCGGCCCACGGCATACAATAGACTGGAATCGGCTTGCGATCGGCATACGCACGTCGGTTCGGTGCCGCGCTTCTTCTTTGCTAGGTGGTTGATGAACGCCAAGCAGAACTGTGATTTCCAGCATGTAATTCGATTGACTCGTGCCTGTTCTACGTCAGTCCAGCGCCACGCTCTTCCTCTACGGCAAAACATGCTCGTCCGTTCAACATCGCTGACAACATGAACTCAATTGATCCGGCATCGGTCCAGTTAGGTGCAGAACAGCACTTCTTCGTTGGTGGTCATCGAGCAACAGCGTGGTTGGGTGTCGGTTTTCGTATGAGTTCAGCTCGTCATGCGCTGCTTCTACGTCACCGTTGTGTTGCTAGCTGAGCTCAGAATGGAACCGTGGCCGAAGTCCGCGTTTTTCTGGGAATATGGGTTCTTGGCTTTGTGAAGTGCTGACAATCGGAACCGACATTGAAGCGGCACAGATCAATATACAATCGGCATAGATTGTTGGTTGGCTTCCAAGGAACCAGCCCAAACAGGTCCAAGTCAGCTTGCAACATGCACCATGGAAGGCGACATGTGAGCCCCTGCATCTCTCCGACACACATGTCTCGGGGCCTGGACAAGACAAACATTACATCAGACTCTCGATCTGTGAGTGATGTGGCACATGAGCCAGACTTGCCACACCACTGGTCAGCAACATGCGACTCAACTAGCTGAGGGAATGCCACGATGCGGAAGGGTTCACAGAACAGATCACAGAACTTTACACATCCAACTTCCATGTACAGTACAAAAAATGAAAATGGATTTCTGCCTCTCTGTTTAGCTGATAGCCTGTCCGTGGAATGCTTTCTTCGATCCATGCGTGGTAACATGGCAAAAGATGCATTCGCGACAGAGGTAGTCGCGAAATGAGCTCATATGCCACTGTGGGGTGTCCGCGGCCTCGTACTGCTGCCGCTGTACACGTGCTGCCTCCTGCCACGAAGCAATGGCCATCAATCATGCACCCGTCACTGAAGCACTGATGCGATCCTGGCATGCGAACCACTGTCGACACCCTGGTGTGCATGCTGGCCGTTTGAGGTGTCCAATCCCACCTCTGCAGCGTGTGCAGCATAAAGACCTCAGGCTCGGGCAGCGGAACTAAAGTCTGACAAGGGTTACATTACATCTGTCTTGGGCTTCAGCTTCCGAGACCCTGATGCTATGAAGTGGTTCAATACATGTTCTACTAATTCGCAGACTGGCCGGGGCCCTTTCTTTGCGTGCTCCACCGTTAGTGTTGGGAAGCCGTCATGTTCTGTGGCCTCTCCACCGCACCAGTTGACTAATTACCCAGCAATCCCCCGGAAAAGTCGTCACTGCGATCGTTTCCATCGTGAGGTCTTCCATCCCTGATGAGAGGCCAGAGAGGCAATTCCAGCACTCCCCGCCCGACAGTTCAGGTGCAGTCGGAAACGTATGATTGCCGACCATGTTGCCACGGGCCCGACCCTGCCCAGAAGGTGCCAACATCGGATTTGGAAGGAGCTGCTCTGTCGCAGAATTAACCGGTCTGACCGCAGCAATGTGTGCAAGCTTCATTTCGCGCCATCATCTCCATGACAACGACGCGGATGCGACATCTCCACGAAAACCTTGATTGGGCGGATTGCCGCCCCGCCGTTGAGGCTCTTGCACTAAACCTGCGGGAAGAATTCCCATCGGCTAGAGTAGCCGAGTAGCCCGCGACAACCTGCGACCAAGTTGGGCCCGGGGCCGTCGGACATGGTCTTGCTGAACGGCATACGATACGAGTAGCCCGCGTGCAAGCTGTATGTAAGCTTGCTATTCGACCCAGAGCTTGATAAAACTAAAACTCTTGGCACCTCCATGTTTCGTCGCGCCTGACACCACCATCTGTACATACCTGCGGCCTGTTTAGCCCCGTAGAATGCCGTAGAACTTCATCCAATAATGTGGGGGCCCTTTTAATCCAGTGAGCCGAATTAATGCGGCTTATTCCTTATTCGAGCTCGTACCAAAAAATGCTGCCTAGTTGATCAGTTTTTTTGTTGTGGTATTTTTTGTGTAGTTGATCCTGTCTGCTGATGGCCAATCTTAAGGCACCCACGACCTTACCCACCGTCCAAACCCTAAAACCCTGGCCCTACTTAAGCCGACTCCTCGCCCTGAAACCCTGGCCCTGCACCCTGAACTATGCAACTGGCTACCCGAAATCCCACCTACTTAAGCCTAAACCTTAAATCGCCCTTGAGCCCAGGACACCACACTATTCAAACCAAAACTTTTGGTCGCGGGCGGGCCCCTGTTGAACAGGCCCCCACATTACTCAAGACGCTGGAACTCTAACTGATGACGGCGCTGTCGTGTGATCCCCATGCTACTTAATCTGTTGTGGCGTAGAAGCTCGCCCCTGCAACTCACAGACGCCACGGGACCGTCCCAAGCACCACCGCCCGGAACCGACGCCTGCCGGGACGCCGCAAGAGCAACTGCCTCCCTGTGCGACGTGACTGCAGTCAAGTACAGCCTGAGCCGCCATCTCGGGTGGAGGCTCCCAGGAAGACTCGCCGGTGGTCTGGTTGTAGTAGTAGAGATGCCCTGACGAGCCGCAAGCTTTCGTTTAACATCGTGGTAATGTGCGACTTGCCCGCAGCACTCGCACAAGGCCGATGCGCGTTGTGCACTTTGCAGCTTGGAGCTTTCAGGAGGATCGAGCCTTCTGCAGTCTGGCAAGCCATCCATGCGCCGCCTGCTTGGCCTACCTGCAAACACAGACAACGACAATGGGGAACCATCCTTCAACTCGAGATTAGAGCTTGCAGGGGGGCCTGTGGTATCTGCTGCTGCGTCTGCTGCTCCGGCTCGTGCAGCCTGTGCTATCAGGAACGGAGATTACCGGATGCCAGGTCCACCACCAAAATACTGCCGAAAGATGAGCACAGGGCAACCAGGCCACACACAAAATTACAGGATTGCTTCATGAGAAAAAACTTGTGCATATGTGTTCGCCCATCTTGAGGCATGCTGAGACCCTTGCTGCTGCATTTCGGCTTCCGATGCAACTACCTGGCATCGGGAGCCAACATGTCCAGGCTGCCGTCATGCAAAGCTGCGCGGCTCGACCGACTCGACTCACTTGTGTTGGAAGTCGGGAGCGAGATTGTAGAGACGATGGTCATGCAAGTGAGCACCTCCTCTATTTCTACGCTTGTGCAAAGACAAGGCTGTCAGCAAGCTCAAGCTTTGCAAAGGCAGTCATTACATGCTGACTGATTCGCAGCAAGGCATTTTCACATTTATACTGACTCGGACCAATCGAGCTCCAGTTGCACTGTTAGCAGCTGTCATGATCCATCGTTGATGCTGCAGCAAGGCAAGACACTGCGTGTGTCGACGCGATGCATGGCGACATATTATGTGGCCACTGCAGGCATGCACCTCTGACTGGGACACGAGCCCTGCTTTCGATTTGCTCCCTTTCGGGAGCACGGTGAAGAAGTGCATTGAGGAGCGCATATTGCGCTTTCCAGGACGATGGTTGCCTACGGCTAGCACATCAATTTACATAGTGCGCAGAAGCGCCGACGTACATTTTGTCGCCAGAGTTTGACCGCCATGGAGTCGACTTGCCACTCAAATTCCGTCGCCACTTGACTTGGATTTGCCGGCTTCTTCGCGTTCTTGAGACCATAGCTCGAGGTTATCGCGTATCCTCGGACCACACTCATTCACTAGACTACGAGCAGCTAATCGCGCAACTGGCAATCTGAATCAAGGCGACAATAAGGAGAACTGCCAAAGCGAACAGCCTCATTCGGAGCCTTTTCCCTTGATCCGCTCTTGTAGCTCCCATCGACCTCCCTTCCTGACTTCAGCGCCGCCAGTTTAGCACAACCAAAAGCCTGCAAGGAACCCTCAGAAAGACAGCTCGAGTCCAAGAAGGTGGGATTGAAGGCAACGTAACGGTCCACAGAACAAATGAGTTGCAAATACTCGGCTGCGTCAAGCAACATCTGAAGGGCTAAGGCGATGTCTCCTCGATCCATGCCCTCAGTCTCCCATTCCTCCACATGGCTCGAGAGCATGCAACCCAAAGGCAGCTGCAAAGCTGACAGCGTTGCTTCAAGTTCGGGGCAGTGACAACTTCAGTCCACATCTTGACGAAAGCCCTCTGAAACGTGATGAAGCACTGACTCACAAGCTTTCACGAGCAGTCCTCGCCGCGACCCATGTTGAAACCTATGGCATCCTTGGCTATGCAGGGTGTGCGCGCAGACGTGTGGGGGGCAGGGGTGCACGGGCGGGGCTATAGTGTCTAAGTAGTACTCCTGTTGCTGTGACGGGGTGGCGGGGCTAATGGATAGACTTAGGAAAGGCGCAGCCTTCCACCAGAGTGCAGCCGGTGTGTGCACGCACCCGACTTGGCCCGACCGAAGTCGGAGCTCAGCACAGATGCGATTGGAAAACAACGAAGCATGGCATCAAAGCCAAAGCCCTAGGGCAGATTCCATCGCAGTTCGAATCGCTCCCCTTTCGACAGAAAGGAAGTTTAACAGCGCAAATTGGGCATTTAGTAAGCAGGCAGCGGGAGCACCAAGTTCAAGCTGAAATAGCAAAGTGCATGCCGACTTTCGGTGTCGCACAGAGGAAGCATGTTGTGGTTACAGTGGGGCCCAGCCAGCCACCAACATCCCGTGAACCTCCTTTGGCATCTTCTGAAACAAGCAGATTTGCCAACCAAGCAAAGCTTCTTCACATCGGACTCTCTTAGGGCTCGCAAACGACTTATTGACATCTTCGGGGAAAACGGTTTCATCATACCGTAACCCGCAATGGCGCGTGCAATCGAGGGGCTTCGAAAGCCGTCCTCCCAATAGCAATCGCGCGATCTTCATCTCCCAAGCCGTGTAGAAACACCGCATAGTTCCTTGTTGATAGGGTGCATCTACATCCCCACTGCAGGTATTCAGAAGGTCAAGCGGCAAAGCAAGAAAGAGACGCGAGGGGTGCGTCGGATTGACAAGGTCCTGAGGCTGTTCCGCAAGGTGCTGTGCTTTCGGGCTTTTCGAGGACTTCGATAGTTCCACAAAGATTATGTGATTCAGAGAGGGGCTACCTAAGCTTACTCAACTCGAACGCGCATCGGAATCGACACAGGCGTCCCCTCTCGAAGCCACGATCTTCCCTCTCCACACCCTCCAGCCCTACATCGGGAGGTGCTGTTCAGGACGTCCTCTTGCACAGCTATGGCAGCTTCGTAAGCTTGGTGACCACGCCGCCGTCGCTCCTCACCGATACTTAATTGCAAATTCTGCGAATTTTGCGTGTGTCTCGGCAGCTGCTTCGAAAAACTGCTGCTTGGAAGTAGGCATTGCGTGGAAGCTTCCTCGAACCAAGTCACCTCCCAACGATGAGCCCGCCTCCGCTTCATCACCCCCAAGCTCCATCAAGTAGCGATAGTAGTCTCCTGTGAAATTTGCACAAATCAACCCGGCTGCGGGTCGCAGGCGTTTTTAGCGAGCTGAGTGAAGTACGACTATCTCGAACCGAAACCATGCAAGAAGTGGGTCCAGCCCAGTCCATGTCGTAGCCATAATCGGCCAATGCAGGAGGTGTGATACCTTGATCATGACGTGGCTCCCAGGCCTGCAAGACGGCCATACACAAGCCGCTCGTGACTGCGCGCAGGCGCATGCGGCAGGAGCCTCTCCTGCGTCAGCACAAACCCGTGCACGAGGCAACAAGACTTCGAAGCCATCGAACAAAACGGTGCGCCATTGGCCAATGCTCCTCCAGCATCCGAAGAGCCTTTGTCATGATTGGCTTCATGGTTCGGGTCATCTGGTCGGCTGTGCTGTTGGTCTGTTAGCCCCTTTTGCTGTGGAGGAAGCTTTCTGGCCTGGAGCTAGCTGTCCCGCCTCGAGGCAGAAGGCTTCCACCTCGGCCGCCTCCGTGCTAGCAATGCCTTCCTCGCGAGCCTCGACAGACCACAGGGCAGGTTGGCAGCTGCAGCATGTGGCACGACCACAGAGAACTGCCGGAGATTGGAGCTTTTCTTTCTCAATTCGAGCCTGGCGCCAGGCTTCTCGCAGGACCCTCGATCGGGCCTTGAAGGCGGAGCCTTGCCGAAGCTGAAAGAAACCGCGGTACCAAACCCCAGTACCTCCAAAGATCTCTTCCAAGACCAGCGATCGCTTGCGAAGGCGAGAGCCGAGAGGCTTAGCAGCTTGAGCTCGTAGGCGGTGAGATCTGCATGCTGCTGCACCAGGTCATGCAAGTGGCTTGCAGCCTCCTTCATAACATTTCATAACCCTTCAATTCCTTCAATCTCGACCCAAGCCGAATGCAAGGGCTCTACTCTCGCGAACGAGAGCAGGCTCCTTGTACTCCTCGGACTCCATCGCTGCCGTCGCAGCTTCAAGCCTTGCGTCCAATTGAATCCCAGGCCTTCAGACCGAGCCTTTTTTATTTCCCTTGGAATCAATCTGGCATTGTGCCGCCTGCAGAGCAGCACGCCACGTCGTCTTCACAAGCAAGTTCTTCATCAATTTCTTCGTTTGGCAACATCGATTCGGACAAGCGAACTCGCACATCACGTCGCCACTAAACCGACCAGGCAGAACAAGCCAAAAAATCACAGCACGAACCCACCTTTCATGTAACCCTCAGACTCAGCCTCTAGGTCACTTTTGGGGCGGTGTACGGGCAAACTAGGTGTGCTTTGTGCATCTGGGAGGCAACTTGGAGCGGCAGCTCGTGAAAACGATGCACCATGGGCTGGTCGAAAAATCTGCGACC
The DNA here is from genome assembly GCA_905221615.1 of Symbiodinium sp. CCMP2592. Taxonomy (NCBI): domain Eukaryota; class Dinophyceae; order Suessiales; family Symbiodiniaceae; genus Symbiodinium; species Symbiodinium sp. CCMP2592. Next base: position 1,335,467 of record CAJNDT010005869.1, on the reverse strand, counting down.
GGATCCGTGTCTTTCAACTCTTGCCCGCCGACTGTCACCTGCGAAACTCTTCACAGGCGGTCGAAAGAGCAAAAATCCAGGCTTCCTTAACTCTTCCAGTCATTTGCAGCTCAAGCACATTCAAGCACCGAACAGACATGCATGGAGTGGCCTGGCCGGAACGCGCGCGATACCCCAGAGAAGGTATCGCTGCTCTGCGAACATCAGCGACTTTGGCGGATTGCTGTATCTCGATAAGGCATGTTTCGCCGGACAGCGTGACCAACGATAAAGCCAGTAGCGGTTCCATGTTGAGCCAATGCTGCGGCTTCGTAGCACTGTGGACAAACCGCATCGCTTGGTGCCTCATATCAACTGTGAGCAAAACCGACTCTTACAAGCCGAAGTTCCATCCCAGATGCCTTGCCAGCACAAGGCACATCCCAAGCCGTTTCGCCTGCAAAGGGCACAAGCTGCAACTGAGTTAGTAAGCGCAAACACAAGCAATGCCCTTTTAGCCGGAACCTTCGATACAGGCAAACCATGGCAAACTGGGCTGAAAGTACAGGAATAGGCACTCGTGCGCCAACCGGACCCGTAAGTGTCAGTCTGGCCGCCGGCCTGTCTCCCAGTTGCAGTAGTAAGTTTGACCGTCCTCGGTCGAGACTGGGTACCAGTAGCTGACCTGCACGGCCTGAGCAGTGCGCGCAACGGGCAAAGCTCTAAGCAGGAGTTGACTCGGAAGAACATCCGCCGAATGGCCTGGTCAGCCGGCTTCCGCACATCATCGCCGGGAAGGGGCCCGGTCTGTTGCACCTCTTCCGGCTTTAGACCAGCTTAGCCGCTTAGCCCCTATAACATCCTATATCAGCAAAAGTCCCGAGAATGCGACAGTTGATGAATTACAGCACGGGCTCCACTTGGATGTCTCCAAAACATTAGGTCATTAGGACAACTACATCAGCACTCTATAAGCAAACAAGCCAGCTGAGGACGGTTCCAGCTGTGTGCTCCACCAAAGCGACCGCATGTGCATACAAAATTTATCGATATATATATATATATATATATATATATATATATATATGGACACACCCCCCCCCATGACCTACCTCGGCCTCTTTTCCATTGTAAATACCGTCAAAACCTTCTCTTGGCAGGGATTCGCGTTGGCATATATATATACCTAAATATGAACATATATATATATATATAAATATATGTATATATATATATATATCATACCCGCTTTCCTTTTTTCGCCGATGGCATCTCCCCAGAGTCAACCTTGTCCAAGGGCTGGTTGTTTGCGTGTCAGAACCCTCACCAGCTTCACTCAACATGATGTCGGCTGAGGCACTCAGCTAGCAACCTCTTGCAGACAAGCACTCGGGGAGAAGGTGGCGGTTTTGCCACTGTGAACTGTGAAACTCTTAGACAGGACGCCATCGGGGGCCAACAGTGAGGGACATCTTCTGGCCCTGGATAATTCAACAGTTGATGGACCAGCCGACAATCAAACCAATACTGCAGGTTTGCAGGCTGGAAGTCAAGTGGTGACGGCATGATTTCCATGCTTATCGCAAAGATTAGCCGTAGTGTGAGGTTACAAGCTTTTCTGGCTTAGCTAACATCTGTTCTAACACGATGCGGCCCCGCATGCTTCCGCACCGCTTGCCCCCTGTGCGGCATCAAGCAAGTGCTGCGGTAGAGTTGTCTGCGACTGTGAGCATCCAGGTGGGAGGGTAGCAAGGAACTGTCAGTCGCTCCGCAAATCTCACGGCTTCAGGCTTTGCCTTGCCACTTGCTTTTTCGAACTATTCTTTGCTGCCGCGAGACGTCGAGCAAGTGCACCATACATACGACGCACCCTAATTAATCAAAATGACGCGGCGAAGAACCAAGATGCCGGCAACTGTTACTCGAGACTGCAAGTTTACTCCATCTGCCCTGACCTTGCAACCCCAAAAGATCCGCACGACTTGTGAACTTGACACCGCCGCTGAAAGATTAACACCGTTGCCACCTTTCTTCCTGTTCGCACTTCCTCGGAGTGCCTCCGGAGCCGCAAGCGTCTTTCGCACGCCGGCTGGCGGAACTATACATGACCCACAGCCACCAATTTTGAGCAAAGTCAAGAAATCGCTGCAATGCTCGGGCGACTCGGCACGCAAACACAACTGAAGACATGGTTTCGTTGAGAATCGAGCCTTTGTGTTGATTTTAGCTCAGCAAGCATCCCGACATTCGCCGGCTGGGCTGTGGGCATCGAAACTCTCAGAGGCATCTCATACGACATGATTTGTGCCTGCACCATCCTCCATGCTGTATCTCAGCGCTGTCCTCGGTGAACATGCCAGACATGGGTTCAACTGCGCTTCGGGGGTTTACATGCGCTTTATCGGGTTTCCGAGGCCGAGAAGAATACCGAAAACATGAGGGTGAGACTTGATTCTGCCCTGTGCTCAAAGCATCACCAGTGAACAACTCATCCTACCAAAAATCGTCACCGCGCAAGAAGCTGAACTTCACAAACGATGCGGCCCAAGCGCAGCTCTTTGTGTATGGAAGCGACCGACTTTGTGAGACTTCGGATTACCTGCCTGGTCACCTTGTTCTCGTGGCCTCGGTCAGTCCAGAAATTCAGCTTGCTCTGCAGTTTGCTACAGGCCGCCAAATCATCAATAAACTGCTGGGTCAATTGTTTGAGTTAGAGACGTTTAAAGCTGCTTCACAACGTGTTTCATTTCTGCTGGGAACCCTGCCTGGTAGCAGGTGCAACCAACTTCATTACCGCAGGCTTCCGGGGTGGCAAACCAAGCCACGCTTCGTAAGCCCGGGACTCATTTGTGCCAGCTGGAGACTCTTTGCTGGGCCATGCAGCTGCATACAACCGGACACGAACTCCTGAGCGAAAGGACTCAGCTCGAGTGTGTGCAACAGTGGTTCGGCTGCTTTGTGTGGCGGCGCAGAACGGGTCAGCCGTCAGCTCCGCATTTTGGACGTTGCCCGAGGCGGCTACTGAGCTGACTAGCGATAGTTTTGACGAGCTACTATTACTATGGTATGGGCCGGTATAGATCGAGACTTTGTGCAGTAAACGGACATAACCGTGCATTGCATCATTAAGAGGTCCATCTCCAAACGCACTTCCAAGCCCAGCAACATCGAGATCGATCCATCCACTACGGTCCGTGTCGATGATCATGAACAGCCTTGGCCCACAAGCACGCGCAAGCCGGCTTGGATTGCGAGTCGGAAGCAGGGCAGCCCCCTTACTCTTTCTAGGGCTTTGAAGGGACGTGCGAACTTTTGCCGAAACTCCTCAACACCCCCTCTGTCTCTCTCTCTCTCTCTCTCTCTCTCGCTCTCTCTCGTCTTCCACAGCTGGTAAGGTCCCCGCGCCATCACGACCCCCGATTTTCTGGGTCGTTGATGAAAACACTGTGAATTCTCCGACTGTTGGCGGCAGGTTAGTTTTCACAATGAAGTACAATCGGAACTCACAGTTTCAAGCACACATGCTCGAGTTTGTGTCCCCCGCTGTTTTCCCCCGGGCAACAACTGAAAGTACTTCCGCAACCACTTGTCTTTCGCGAACAGAGCAAGATCGAAGCGTAAGTTACAAGCATGAGAGTTCATTGACGCTCGCTCGCGCTCTCTCTCTCTCTCCCTCTCTCTCTCTCTCTCTCTCTCTCTCTCTCTCGCTCTCTCTCTCTCTCTCTCCCTCTCTCTCTCTCTCTCTCTTCCGGGCTTGGGGATCACGGCAGCGTCCAGGCCGATCACCCCGTGCGCGCGCGCACACCCGCTTCTCGCGGGAGGTGTCACCCTTTCAAGGGATTTTCCCCTGAAGGCTCGACTGTACTTGCGGTTCGGCACAGTTCCCGGTGGATATTTGCGTCCACAAGCTCAGCTTTAGAGCACCGAAAAGATCCCCCGGCAGAAGTCACGTCAAGGAGTATGAGTAAACACATTCAATTTCTGCCAGTGGGGGAGGGGAGGAGGAAAAACATGCACCCCCGTTACTTCGAACGGGTATCACCGAACGGCTTGGATTTGCTTTGCGTTGAATTATGCCTCCATCCCCCCTCCGGATTCCCTAGAGCTCAAGTCGTGTTGAAAAGAAGCCTAGATTGTGCGATTCGATCGCGGGGCTTAACGAAGCCAGAGAAGTTCAAGGTTTGCCACGGGTGGGGCCAGTGGCCCATTTAAAGAGTTCACTACCTGAGTCTGCCGTTGTCTACTTTGTGTTGTAACGGGACAACTGGGAGTCAGGGAACTTAAATCCCCCAACAACTGCACTGCATCGAATTTTTTGTTCCGCAGGCTCCCCCGTAGGGCTCAGTGCGACTCGGTGCTCAAGAAGACTCTCCCCTGCGTTGGGCCATGTAGGCTTGTACCTAGCTGCGGGTGCACTAAGTTGCCCGGCAGGGTCTTCAGGGTCGTTGGTCTCGTCGGTCTGGTTCAGTCCCCCGGTCGCTGTGTTGGCTTCCCCCACAGGTTGGGTGTCACGCTCCGTTGTTCTGGACTTGTGGGTCTTTGTGGTCCTGCTGCTCTGTGGCTTCTCTTCCCCCCGTCGGACTTTGACATCCCGACCGCTCTTTCAACGCCCCCTGCATGTCTGCACAAGCGACACTGCTCCGTCATGGGCCGTCACAGCCCCCAAGAAGCCAGGAGGATCACCTTGTGTTCCGCGGCGGAATAGTATGGCCTTCCCCCCTACTGGCGGGCCACCCTCGAAAGGGGCCGCGGTCATGGATCAAGCAGAGCGAAGGGACGACGGGGCCACTTAAGCACACGGCTTGAGCCAAAATGGCTTCTCTCTCTCTCTCTCTCTCTCTCTCTCTCTCTCTGTCTGCAACCACGGTTACGTCAACAGCCCGGTCCACAGGGCCACCCATGACCAAGTGGGGCAAGCCTTTTATCGTCCGGGCTTGTGCAACCTGCATACTCGGCCCCTATTAGGCGTTCCAAACAAAGGCAACACAACATCATGGAATTGATGAGCAAAGCTGTTGGCAGCTGCTCACTCTTGTTGCACCAGATATGAAGCCGGAGAGTTGAAGTGCACCATCAGGGACTGCATCCAAGCGACGTTGACACATCCTGAAGGGCAGCAGCGCAAGAAGAATCCGACCCACAAGTCACTGACGAGGGCCCGTAGAGGCAAACAAGGACTCTAAGTAGACAGGGCTTTTCGGCCAGTTGAAATCTACACCATCGTGGGGCGCCCTTGCCAAGATAATGCTCATGCACAAGCCTGCAATGCGGGGGCTTCCTTACATTCAACCGCACGTCCGCACGTACGTGCCCCAGCCGCAAGATGGCGCACGAACAGACTCCCTACCTCCCGCTCACGCGGGAAGCGGCACAGTGCGAACAACTGGGAATAGCAGTGTCTGGCAACTTGGTAGGTTACCCCCGGCCATGTCAGCAAGGTGATACAACCGCAAGATCGTCACTTACTCCGTTTCTGTCCAAGGCTTTTCTGCTCTGAGCCCACGCTGTCTTCAACTCGGTCAGAAAACAACATTTGCGGAAACCTGAACTGAATATGCTACACTGAAGATCCTATTCTCAAGCTGGCACGGAGGCCTTGTCTTAAGGCGCAGTCTCTCTTCTCCCCGCGCCTGGGTGGAAATGCCCATGGATTCCAGAAAGCTCGAAAGCTTCTTGGCACTGAGCGCCTCTTGTAGCTCCGCCAATGTCACCAAGTTTGACCTCAGAAGGCTTCGCAGAAGTTTTGGAGGTGTTCCGCTCCGAAGCCGGAACAAAGATGTGTGTCTCCCACTCGGAGCTGTGCACTTTGCAGAACACTTGCCATGCATGAAGGACAGCCACTTCAAAGCTAAGGGTGACGGTTTAGTTGGGAACATGGGTGGCGGGCAAGTCAGAAATGGCCGTGGCTGTGTGGGGAGTGAGCAAATGCTGCGCGCAGAACAACCGCCAAACATGCCTAAACCCTCAAAGCCCTAAACCTTCCACCGCTTTCCAGCACAGCCCACTCACAACCAACTCGACAAAGATTTTCACGACAAGCGGACAAGTTTTGGCCAGGAGTTTGACGCCAATGTGCCTCATGAACGATAAGTATATAATTAGCGACATGTCCGGATACCACTGCAATTTAAGCTGCTTGTCGTGATCGATCTCCTTGAAAATGTGCCGTAGCGCCTGCACCTGAAGGTCGTGTTTGCCTGAGCTTGCCGCCGATGATGCTTCAGACGGTTTTTGTGGTTGTTGATCTAAACTGCCTCATCCCGAAATGACGTTCTTCGCGAAAAAATAAATACCTTTCGCAACATCATCGCGAAATTTTCGCGGAGGCATATCTGCATACCTTTGCAAGTTAGAACCCTGAACTGTAAGCTACAAGCTAACATTGCGCTTAGGAGCTTCTGACAGGCTTCCTAGGGATTTCAGGGCTGCGTGAAATCTACAACGGCTGGAAAGCGCTGCTTAAGGCCGTCTCAAGGGTTGGATTTTTGACGAGGCCGTCTTAGGGCCTTAGGGTCGAGATTCTTGACAAAGTTTCCTGAAAGTTTCCTGAAAGTTTCCCCTTGAGGTGCAAAATTGATTGAGAGTTTCTGGAAGCCTTCCTAAGAGGCGATCCTTCCGCCAGCCAGTGGCGAAAAGCACAAACAATGTCCATTGGGGGGTTGGCCTTCGACTTTAACGCCACTTACACTTAGGATCGACGGCGCTATGAGGCACTGCGCATAGCGAGAACCGCAGCAGTAGTAATCGTAGGTAGGACGTACATGAGGTGGGGGGAAGTAGCCGTCGGCTGCGGGTCGTATACGGTTGAGGGTAGTAGGTATGGCAGATGGTTGCAGTAAGTGGTGACGATCATAACAGTAGCAGTAGCAGCAGTAGTAGTACTAGTAGCAGCTCCAGAAGGAGCAGCAACAGCAGGGTGTGGTGGTGGTAGTAGAGTAGTAGCAGGGGTAGTAGTAATTAGAACTGTAATTATAGTAATCACAGCACTAATAGCAATAATAGTAGTAACAATAGTAGTCGATACGAAAAAGAAAATGAATAGTAATCATATAGTAATCATTGTAACCATAGTAATAGAATAGTAACCATCTTAACTATGATACCAAGACTAACAATAATAGCAATAGCAATAACGGCAGTAATAGTAGTAGTCATAGCCATAATACTAGCACTAGTAACAGTAGCAGTATTGGTACGGCAAGTAGGCTAAACAGATGTCTTTCGGAAAATGAATAACTTTAGCGGCATCATCGCGGAACTTTCGAAAGGCATATTTAGCCATGCAGCTGGCGTTTCTTGTGAATTATGGCGCAAGGAGCTTTAGATCAACTACCATGTATTGGTATGCATTCTGTGGAATCAACATGCCGAAACCTCTTGGAAACGTTACATGGGTGTTGAGACTGCTTCGTTGTTGGCAGTCACTGCCTAATGGCAAGGTCTTGCTTGGTCTTCGGCTAAGGGCCTACAGTCTGTCGTGCTCAACTATGCTCAACTGCGGACAGGACTCGCATCTGCTTCATGATCGCAATGTCTTTGTCGCTCTGCGCCGACTCAATAGCAGTGTTGCAGAAAACGCCAGTTACGACCTCAGCAACTAACTAACTAACTTTGTTCTGGTGCCGGCAGCCCCCAAATGGACAGGACACCTGTGGGCCCCTCACATCAAAAGGGAGGGGTGGCCATGTGACATGAGTGCAAGGCGCAGCCAGCAGTAAAGCGAAGGCAACGCAAGACAACTCATGTTGTCAACCAGCACAGGGAGTAACCAAGCCAAGCCTGGAACACAAACCAAGCCAAGGCAAGCCAGCAGAGGCCCCTGCTCACAGACGACAGGCACGGAAGAGCCTGGGCCAGCGAGAGGGGACCCAGACACGAGAGTCCACAAAAAGTCACAAGTTACGACCTCAGCAAACTAACTAACTAACTAACTTTGTTCTGGTGCCGGCAGCCCCCAAATGGACAGGACACCTGTGGGCCCCTCACATCAAAAGGGAGGGGTGGCCATGTGACATGAGTGCAAGGCGCAGCCAGCAGTAAAGCGAAGGCAACGCAAGACAACTCATGTTGTCAACCAGCACAGGGAGTAACCAAGCCAAGCCTGGAACACAAACCAAGCCAAGGCAAGCCAGCAGAGGCCCCTGCTCACAGACGACAGGCACGGAAGAGCCTGGGCCAGCGAGAGGGGACCCCGACACGAGAGTCCACAAAAAGTCACAAGCCGCCCACACAGAAACCAAAGCCTGAGCGGGCGTGACGAAAACAACCAAGCACCAAACGACCTACACAACAAAGTTACGACCTCCACCTTGCCTTCCACACACACTCTTGTATCTGTGCAAGCCAAGGAAGGACCACATTAACATCACGTTTGGGTCCCCAACCAAAACGCCTTAACAGGCGGCAACGCGGAACAGGAGGACGCGAATCAACAAACGGACAAGCGCGACATTCCCAACACAAGTGATGCCAATTGCCCAAGCCACTACACCACAAGCAACGGTCATCAAACATGTGCGACGTTTGGAACCACGCAGGGCTCACGGTAGCGCCAAGAGCGACAGACCGGCAGCCAGGGCTCTGCATCATCCGCCTCATGTGATCGAGATCAACCTGACGGAGAGTCTGCCGGGAGACGACACCAATGTCGACACTCTCGTGTCTGTTACACATGGTAAATTTCTCCCAGCAGTACTCTCTCCAACCCATGCGAAGGCTGTGAAGCTGCCGTTGCACATGTGCATTAGCACGAAGGCACAAACGAAGACCATGTCTCTCCCAGAACCAGGGAGCAGCTTCATTCCAACCACGCTCTTTCAACCACTTGCGAAAAGTCCATAACGGAGTGTAACGCACATCATTCCAAGCACAACTGCCCATGGAGCGAAGCCTATGGAGAACGCGAAACAAGTTGCAAGCACTGCGCACATCAACATGGGAATTACCGCCAAGCACAAAAGCACGCAGCCACTTGTTACTCATCCAAGCAACCTTCTGCGCCCGTTTAACGGCCGCCCAAAGTTTATTACTCACTGCCCACGTGGGAAGACGAGCAATCCAACCATAGGAAACAACGCTGAGACAAAACATGTTGGCATATCTGCCCAAGGTCTCAGTGCCCAAGCGCAACGCACCAAGCACAGAGAGACGCTCAATAGCAACATCCACTCTACCAGCTTCCTTATCATGGTCGGAGCGAGGCTTAGTGCGACTCACGACTCCAAGGAAAAGAACCTGAGCACACAAAGAGTCTTCATCAAAGTAAGAGCGAAGCGCTCTCTGTTGTGCCGCCTTAGCACCAGCAAACTGTGCTTTGTCACCGGACTCAACCAAGCCAGCACAACGCGACCAAGTGCACCAAGCATCATACTTGGCACGCAAGAAATCAGGCCTGCCGGCAGTAAAATTACGACCTCAGCAACTAACTAACTTTGTTCTGGTGCCGGCAGCCCCCGAATGGACAGGACACCACTGTGAGCCCCTTCAAATAAATGAGGGGCAACCATATGACATGAGTGTGAAAGTGCAGCCTACAGATAGACAGCACTAAACAGCTCATGCAGTCATCCAGTCAAAGAAGCAACCAACCGAGCCTGGACACGGCCAAGCCAAAAGACAAGCCACCGAGGGCCTCAACTCACACACGCCAGGCACAGAAGAGCCTGTGTGGGCGAGCAAAACCCGGAGAGCAAGCCAAGCACACGGTCTCACGCCGCCAACGCCAAACAGCAGAGTCTGGGCAGGCAGCATAGAAACCATGAAGCAAGCAACCAACAAGCATGACCAAAGCAACCAAGTTAGGACTTCCACCTGGCCTTCCACACGCACTCTTGAATCCGTGCGAGCCAAGGAAGGATCACTTCCATCTCCTTTTTAGAGCCCCAACCAAAACGCTTAAGCAAGCGGCAACGCGGAACGGGAGGGCGAGCATCAACAAACGGGCACTCACGACACTCCCAACACAGATGGTGCCAGGTGCCCAAAGCACTGCACCACAAACAACGATCATCGAAAGTATTTGACGCATGAAACCACGCAGGGCTCACGGTAGCGCCAAGAGCGACCGACCTGCAGCCTGGGTGCTTACACAAGCGTCGCATGCAATCAAAGTCGACACGACGAAAGACAACTGGAGAAACCGCGCCAATGTCCACGGCTTCGTGCCGATTTGACATAAAGAAGCGGTCCCAGCAACTTTCACGCCAAGCAGAACGGAGAACATGAAGCTGCCGCCGCACTTGTGCATTAGCACGAAGGCACAAACGAAGGCCATGCCTCTCCCATGACCAGGGAGCAGCTTCAGTCCAACCGCGCTCTTTCAACCATTTACGAAACGTCAACTAACTAACTAACTTTGTTCTGGTGCCGGCAGCCCCCGAATGGACAGGACACCACTGTGAGCCCCTTCAAATAAATGAGGGGCAACCATATGACATGAGTGTGATAGTGCAGCCAAGACAGGCGAGAGACAGCACTAAACAGCTCATGCAGTCATCCAGTCAAAGAAACCAAACAGGCCTGGACACGACCAAGCAACTGACTAACTAAGAAACTAACTAACTACAAGTAACTAACTTTGTTCTGGTGCCGGCAGCCCCCAAATGGACAGGACACCACGCGAACTCCCTCATTTCAAAAGGAGGGCAACCATCTAACATGAGTGCGAAATTACGTGGAACCTAGACCTCAGCAATCATCTTCTAGAAACGCCGGACGCATACTCCCCAAGGCACCTAAGAAAACATCCTCAGCGAGACAGGACGGCCCCTACGTGACAAAGCACAGGCCATCACCTCAAAGGAAAAAACACCCTTCGACAACGAGCCCAAGGCAGCCCAAAGGGCAACGGCTTGACGACGACTACAAGAGATCAACCGTGATCCGTGTCATTAGCACTGCTGGCCTTGGCGCTGCTGAGCGCACGAGTACACGGCAGGATCTTCAATCTGGTCTCAGCCAAATGATCAAAGACACCGGTGTCACCCCAACCAAGTCTAGCTTGCAAGCTGCACTGAGGTCGACGGCAAGGAGGAGCACTGTTCGGACAATGCTAAAGCCTAAAGCCATGTGGTCCCAGCCCACGGCAGCATGGCAAAGGACAAGTTCTGTCTTCATCGGGTTGACGCCGACGGGCCCATGCGTACGCAGCACCACTCAAGACCGTGAACGCATTACGACTGGTCACAGCCAATCGACGGGCATGAGCACCTTGTTGCTCGTTATACGCAGCGCCACGACAAGCGCGTCTGTCAGTGCGACCACGCAAAGTCCAAGCACCAAACAGACTACGCCGCCACGACTCACGAAGAGGGTGCGCCAACTTACCAGCAACACGGACGAAGACCGCTTGGTTGACATCAAGACTGACTTGCACGACGTCATTGTGCCAACTCCAACCGGCCGCGGAGGTCGACCAACCATGACCAACCGAGGCGACTCATGGACTTGTAGACAACTTTTGCCCACATGCTGTTACGCTTAGGCAAAGCATCACCATTTTTCGCGCATCGCCAAAGGGCCATAACTTGATCAAACGCAGTGCGGCAGCCAAGCGACGCATGATGACCAAGCAAGACACGACGGAGAAACGGATCAGCCTGACGCGCAGCCCGAAATGACATGGCAACCTTCCAGTCAAAAGTGCGAGCTTCACGCATGGTGGGCAAGCGACACAGCCATCCGAAAGCAGCCTTGCTGACGCCACTAACACCAGCAACGCGGACACGAGTGGCGAAGGGGACGGGCAAGCAACGGACCCTCTTCAGGACCCACGCAGCGGCTTGCAACCGAGCACTCTCGGTACAAGCGACTTATGACCCGAAGCCGGAACAAGGGTAACGCCCAAGATGTTAGGCCACGGCGTGATCTTATCACCAGCAACACCAACCGCCAGCAGCTGCCGACGGCCGCGCACCGTGTGATGATGATACTGATCTTTGGTCTCGTTCTCCTTAAGGCCAAGGGTAACGGACCACTCGCGCCACTTACGGCCAATCTGGGCGCACTTGCGTGCCGACGGCGCCGCCCAAGAGCGATCATCGACGTAGGTCATCCAGACGGCATCAGTGTGACGAGCCTTCAAGCCGCGTAAAAGCACAGCAAGCAGCAATGTCATGGCGAGCATAGGACAAGGATCTCCTTGCGGAATCGAAGAGCTCACATGCTCAGGTTGCCGGGCGGTACACCCGTGCAACTGCAAGCAACGCTCCTCACAACCCCACAGATCAAAGATCACGTCAGCAACGCCCGCAGGCACATGGTCAAACGCCAAGCTATGGTCAAAGGGCCTCAAACTGACTGACTAACTTTGTTCCGGTGCCGGCAGCCCCCAAATGGACAGGACACCTCATAAACCCTCGTTTCCAAAGGAGGGTAACCTTCTGACATGAGTGCAGAAGCGATGCCTGTAGCACAAAGCTTGAGGCAACACTTGACAACTCATGTGCTCAGCCATCAAGGAGAGCAACCAAGCCAACAGACAACCGGCAAAATGGTCTCTACTCGCACACACCTGGCACGGAGGAGCCAACCTTTAAAAAAACAACCTCGCAGGCGCAACCAAAACGTCCAAGCTACGAGACCCATCTACCCCGACCCAGGTACTCTTGGACCTGAGCGTGATAGGGAACGACGACGTCCGACTCAGACTTGCGGCCCGAACCCCAGCGCCGAAGAAGGTTGCAGCGCGGAATCGGTGGGCGAGAGCTCACGAGCGGACTTGCTTGGCACTCCCAACACATGCGATGCCAGGAGCCTAAAGCCTAAAGCATCGCACCACAAACAACGGTCTTTGAACACTTGCTTGGGCCCACAAGAGTCAGGCTTGATCGAGGCATGTGCATCTTGGTTGGGTTTTACCAAAAAGGGACCTTGGACATGCACGGCCGAGGCTGAAAGATCCACTAAAGTGCCCCCCCCGTACCTGAGCTTCCAGCCCTGTCACATCAACTTTCTCCAACTTGTGGCTTTCGCGGTTTAACTCATCGCGATGGTGGGCTCAGCCGGGCAGGACAGCAACAATGCATTCTCTGCGACGGGTGTGTTCGGTCAGGCCTGCGGCGCCTTCTCAGTGAGTGCACGGTATTGCGGCATTAGCACCACCTTCTGTCGGACGTAAGGCCGCGCCCACCCAGGTCACGACCTTCGTATAAGGATGGCTACAGACACCGACGAGAAGGTCCAGCACTTCGGGCGTGATGAAGCGTCCAGTTGAAAACGGTCGACGCCGCAGTTGGCGACAGAGAGGTGGCTTCCAAGCTTGTCAGGGCTTGTCTTGCTTCTCTCAATCGCGGGGCCACTGCGTTGCAATGTCTTGAGGCTTGGCGGGTTTTCCGTGGCTTGCCCCGACTCACATTACCCAGAGCCACTACACACGCACACACACACACACACACACACACACACCTTCGTGGTCTGAAACCAAGGGGGACTGACGGTTGCCTCAGGAGCAACAGTCCTACTAGTACAACCAGGATTCTTCATCAACCCAGGCTATGCTCCAAGTCACAGGTTTCCAACATCCAAACCCTCATGCCAACCAGATTCACATAAATCGTCCCCAACAATACTCACACCAACCGGAGCGAAGATTGTGAAGCTGCCTCTGCAAAAGAGGAATGTAGCTCTTGCAGCATGCCGCAGCGCCTGTCCGTCCCCAGACCAAGCAGTTTCACACCAACGATGCTCTTTCAACCACGTGCGAAACGTCCACAAAGGAGTGTACTTCACAAGCAGCTGCCTTTACGAGGAATCTGATATGCAAGCTGCAAGCACTGCGCAGGTCGACACGAGCATTACCACCACAAACGACAGCTTTCAACCATTCGTTACTCATCCATGCAACTTTCTGCGTCCGCTTGACAGCCGATCAACGTTTGTTACTAACTCCACAAGCAGGGGACCAGCAATCCATCCAAACGAAACACCGCTAAGAGCAAACCAGCAAACCTATTTAGCATATCAGCATATCTGCCTAAAGCCACTCTGCTCAAACGCAGAGAACCAGGGACCTGCAAACACTCAAGAGCAACTGCCACTCTGTCAGCCTTTTTGTGATGTTTGGAGCGAGGTTTACTTTAGTCACAAACCCCAGGAAGAGAACATTGGAGCACAACACGTCCTCATCAAAATAAGGGCGCAAAGCCCTTTGTTGAACAGCTTCGGCAACGGCAAGCTGGGCTTTGTCTCCCGACTCAACCACGCCAGCGCATCCAGACCGAAGGCTCCAAGCATGAAACTTGGCACGGAGGATCCCGGGCCAGCAGTAGAGTACGATCACGCATAAAAACTGACATGACGCCACTGCTGGCAACATTGCAAGGCAACATCCTGTCAAGAAAACACGCTCCTGCACTCAACCAAACGGGACAAATCAGACCTCCGCAGGTAACTAACAAATGTGCACAGCCCCCGAATGACATGACACCTTTGTGAGTTTCTCAGAGTAAAAGGAGTGGCGACCATCTAACATGAGAGCGGAAGCGGGGCCGGCAACAATAACTTGTGCCAACACGTGACTACTCATGTACTCTGCCACGCCAGGAAAACAACCAAGCTAAGAATCCTAACTTACTCACACCAGATACGGAAGAACCTGGGCGAGCAGAGAAGGGGGCCCATGCAACGGACTGCAGCTAACATGAGCCAGCAAGTCCCAACGACCGACAAGCACGACCGAGACGAGACAACCATGCTATTCTAAAGTCCTTTGATCGGGCAGTTTGCAACAAAATATGGGAGTCATATCAAAAGTAGGATGTAGACGGTGGAATCACAGCAACAGCATGAGTTCTGCTAGCTTCCCTTCGGGGACAATGATGTTCCAGCCTTCCGAGACCCTCATTTGCGATTCCCTGACACTGTTACCTTAATTCCTCTTTGTGGAAGTTCTAAGCGTCAAGCCAGCCTTGTGGCCCCAGACCCCAGCGCCGGAGAAGCCCGCAGCTTGGGGTCGGCGGGCCAGAGCGGACTTTCACTACACTCCCCGACACTTGTGACGCCAGCCGCCTAAGGCATCCCAGAACGACGGTACAGGAAAACACGCGTCTCATGAAAACAAGCAGGGCTGACAAATGCCCCTAAGGCAACTTCCTACAACCTGGATTCTTCATCAATCGATGCAGATGCGCAAAATCACAACGGCGAAAGCCTGAAGATCAACATGACTGATGCCGACCAGACGACAAAGGGCAAACATGTTCGAAAGCTGCTTCAGGCTGAAGCTTCTGCACATCAGCCGGGAAATCAGCCAAGAGAAAAGCGATAAGAGCAGCACAGAAAAAGGTAAGGTCCATCAGCCCTCGGCACTCCTAAGACAGTGATCGAACTCCACAAAAGAAAGCACTTACAGCACTTGCAACAGGATCATATAGAAAGGCTTGCAGTTGGCTGCAGGTGATCCCAGGAAGACTTGAAGAGGCAGTGCGCAGGCAACACACCCGTGGAAGAGACTAACAAGCATAGCGCTTGACACACTTCATGGCCGAAGCAAAGCATACTTTTACATCATGGCCTTGAAGCTTGCGGAGCTGAGCGCCTTTCCAAGCGGTCGCAAGGATCTTGGGCGTATCAATGATGTCATCGGGCGGAACACCCAGACCGGCATAAGGCGAGCGACCACGGACATAAAAATGGAAGTACTCGTCCTTGCCGTAATTCAACCGTGTCAAGCAAGAAGCGAGCACGTCGGGAAGCGAGAGACCGGTCATCAATGAAAAGGTAATGACTGACAGTTGCAAGAAAATCTCACATGGAGACACGGCCCGAGCAGCACGGCTTCCAGAGCGTACGTGTTACAAGGATTTCCTTGGAGGAGACTGGAAGCACGAAGCACAAGGAAAACCAAAATCTGCCCCATGAGGTCCCTGTGTTGCTGACCGTCTCTGAGGCAGGGGCCAATAAACTCCTTTCCGCAAAGCTTCAAGGGTAGAAAAGGGCCTAAACCCAACATCCCTGCTGCACAGCGGATAAGGTAGGGATGAGACAGTGCCATCACGCATGTGCAAGAAGGGAAGCTTGCATGCGAAGCCTTTGACACTTGACACGAAGATTGGCACGAAGTGAAAGACAAGCATGATTGCAGGCAACCTACGAGGTTCACACTCCCCGTCGTATGTTACTCTGGGCCATTCTAGGTCAATCCAGGCAGGAGGTCAAGGGATCAGGTTGCTCAGCAGGCGGGCTACCGGAAAAAATTGCTACCTCTGCCGTCATTCTGAAAAACTAACCATAGAAGCAATCTACTATTGTTGCCTTCCGCCTGCAACCTACTGATCAGCCCACCCCACTCAGCTCACACACTTGCGAGCTCAACAATCTGAGTGCATGGCGTTCAGGACGGCAAACACTGCAACAATGATGTACCTAGGAACAAGTTTGAAGGTGCGGACAACCTCATGGACTCACAACCCACACGAAACTGCCAACATCGCAGTGATCACTTGCTTCCCTGGTTCCAACCACACACAGCACACACAAAGATCGCGGAAACAATCCAAAGTGTACTCACACGTTGGCTCTGCGTCTGCATACTAGTTATTTATGCTTGCATGTCCGGCGTGACATCGGTGCGCTAAAACAGTGGTTTGTTCAAAGGCCCAGGCTTTCGTGGCTGATGCGCGGCTCATTGTGACATGTTGCACTCAAGAGCAGCAGACGTGCGTTGCCACGCGTCCCCAGTCGTCGGTCGTTTTCGTTCTATGCTCCAATCCAGGCTCCACAACACGTGTGCACGGGACCAACCAAGCCTTATCCTGTTGATCTCCACGTTCGGGCATAAGGCACACGTGTGGGACTGACGACCGTGGCCGGTGTTGATACGGGCATGCGCAAGACTGCCACCAATCCTCTTACTCTTTGCGTGTCCGATGGAACTCCGTTTTGCCACATGCGCGCACCATGGCGTACCTTGACTTCCATGATATTTCTGACTCGTATTGGGTCGGCTCTATGGCGACCTTTTTGCAGGTTTGGGGCTGGGAACGCCAGACGCCTGACCAATATATGTACTCCCTCTGTGTTACATCTCTGGTTCTTCCCGAGAAGGCAAGCGCAATGGAATTGGTGTTGACTCCTCGGGCCGTCTTCGGAGCTGTTGCTGAAATCAATGTTTTGGATTGCGAACCTGAAGTCTGCAGACATGACCAGCATCGATCGAATGTTTCACGCGCTCACGCTAAATTGACTGTTTGGATCTATGTCTGGCAGAAATCTGACACTTGGCTTCGAGCTGGTTCGCAGCCGGATGCGCATCA
This sequence comes from Symbiodinium sp. CCMP2592, assembly GCA_905221615.1. Lineage (NCBI taxonomy): Eukaryota > Dinophyceae > Suessiales > Symbiodiniaceae > Symbiodinium > Symbiodinium sp. CCMP2592. Next base: position 1,318,236 of record CAJNDT010005869.1, on the reverse strand, counting down.
CACATAGTGTCAGTACACCTATTTTCCTGTCGCATACCTGTGACGTCGCAAGCCAAGGTGCAGGATGAGGAGGTATGGGGCGATCCCTTGCACCGTTCGAAGCGGCTCCAGGGCTTCCGTCCAATCTGCGAGTGGACAGCAAGCAGCTTCTATGAAAACCGGCAACTCCCGGGATCGCTGGGTGTGGTCCGAGGGCAGCTTAGTTGCTCGCAGCACTAGGTCCCTAGGTGAACCGAAGGATCCAGAGGTGCTCAAAGGCAAGAAACTCTACCTAACTGCCAGGGCAGCACGCGACAGGCTTTCCCTGAATTTGATTTGGGACCAGCAACTCATGCCACCGGAGATTGCCAGAAACAAGGTCAACATGCTCTCGTCGACGGACTTCCAATACCTCACGACTCACGACCAGTGTCTGCCCACAGACTCTTGCGATCGGTGAATCATCCAGCTGTCTACAAAGTGCATCAAAGTTCGATCCCTCGCGTCGTAACGCACATGCCTACGAGAACCACGTGATTCTTGTTGCAGGTTTCGACACTGTAAGACAAGCTTCGTCAGGCAACGCTGAAGGGGGTTGCGAACCTCTGAATTGCCTGTCATGGTACGTGCCCAGATTGGATGGGCACTCCGGCACTGAGTTCACGTCCCCAGTCTTCGACATCGTTAGTTCGCGGCAGTAGTCCGACACGAGCTGGGTAAAGATGACCCCGAAGCCTGCAGCCCGACCGCTGACATGATCATCACAGTGTTGAACGTTCTCAAACACTAAATCACATAATCGCAAGGTGCAGGCTTGTTTTGTCCAACAACATTCTGCAGTGGCCCATGTGCTGCATCCAAGTTGGGAAGCTTGAAGCCACACCAGGCTTCAAAAAGCTTCCGCTTCTCGGTTCGCCCACTGCCCCCCCCCCTCCCCCGCCAGATGCCCAGGTCCAAACATGCCGATCCCTGTGACTGCGCGCAGTTCTCGCACATGGCGGTCCCAAATTCGTCAACTGCGACGAGGATCTCATCCCAAACACACCCGATCCTTGTGACAGTGGAACTTTCCGAACTACACCACACCGCAGCCCAAGCAGACGGCCGAGTCGGGGATCAAAATCTGACAAAGCTTCTCTGTAACCGCTACAACCACTCCAGGCCGTGCAGCTGTAGAACAGCAGCAGGAGCAACACCAGAGTCCACAACAGTGAGCTCATAGTGCTTACGATGGAGAACACGAGGGTTCGCAAAGCACTCACATACCTAAGCGAGCAACATGTCAAAAACATGGATTGCAATCCAGGACGCTGCGCAAAACTCCACAGGGGCCATGAACAATTCGTTGTGAAGTCAATGGCATCTGCTGTTCGGCGTCCATGCAACTTATGAACCGCATTGTCCAGCCCTAGCTCTTGCTGCTTGGCGGCCTCAGCAGCCGAATTACGCGAATGCCACGCAGGGCCCGAACGAGCCGCATAGTGCGCATGATTCCTTGGTCACCAACGGCAAACTAGGTATGCTCTCATTGTCTGACAAAGGCCTGCTGTTCTCCGTCGCCACCTCCAGGCTAGGCATCCATGCAGCACATTTTTGCGGCACGGTGTCGGAAGTGGCCCGACGTGGAGCCAGCTTGCGTTGCTACCAGATCCTCCGGAGTCAGAGCTCGCGACGCTAGCCCGTAAGTACCACTAGCTCGACTGCCGGCCCGATTGCCGAAGGTCATGTCAGATCCCTGGATCGAGGAATGCAGTTGCCATGCTCAGGACACGGTCCCAAATATCCACGGCTGTCTCGAGCACCGACGAGAAGATCACGACGAAGTCCAAGTTGTTCCTGCAAAGGGCCACGTTGGCGGCATTAATGTCAAGCCTGAAGGCCCAAGCATAGTGGCCTGTTGCAGTACTTCTTTGTTGCATTTTGTGAGCCGATTATGGCTACCCTGCTACCTGTTGTGGCGGAGAGCCCCGGCGTTTGAGTTGTATAGGACGACGAAGTACCAGTATTGGATCGCCGGATTTAGGACTTCCAGAATCAATGACTCTTGATCTGCTGCAGTGAGCTTGAACATGCTATCCGAGCATCCAAAACGCATCGCGGCCGCAGAAGAAGCCCGAACAGCCAAAGGCGAAGAACTTCAGAAAAAACTCCTTGGCATCAGCTTGCGATACTCCAAAGTCGTTTTAAGAGTTTGATTGATGCTCTGTATAGGCTCTCAAAACGCTGAGGCCAACATTCTAGGCAGGGCCGAGCAGCAACCAGGAACACGCACACGATCACTGTGTTGAGGATGCCATATACACTGGGAATGTCCTTAGGTCAGTCAGTTCAGCTCGACAATCGAAAATCCAGAAGAGGTTGCGCAATGCTCTTTCAAGCTGTTGTCCTAGGGTTCGTCTATGTCTGTGTCGTAGGCCCTGAAAAACGCCGTCAGCCGGCAGTTCAGCTCACCGGCACGTGCTGCAGCATGGATCTGGCGACTATCAGCAATGTAGTCTAGCCGCATCCTGCCCGAGTCGGGTGGCCACATCGACCTCGACGCCCAGCCTGATTCTGCGGAAGCAGAAGCAAGCCAACGGCATGCACATGCAGTGGCATATTATATTGGCTGTAGCATGGGCCCGCATGCAAAAACTGCAGAAGAAGAGGGGCAGGATCAAGTTCACGAGGATCAAGCCCATGACGCCTTGGAGCCCGATGCACTGTGACGGCAAGGCTTTGGATGAGCTGAGCAGATTACTACAGATCGTGCACATGGCCTTTCGGCGCATCTGCAGGCAGCCAGTACTGTGTGTGGGCGGTAATTGTCGTTGGTACCAGCACCCTCAAAATCCGTCAGCCCTCAAGAGACTCTAGGCAATCTCATGAGACAACGGCAACCTTCGACTTCTGTTGGGAAAACTATCTGTGTTTGGCACAGCATCCACGGCCTGAATCCACACCCTCTGCGTTGCTGTCATATGAACTACAGTAGCACACGGCATTCCCCAGGACCCATGCAGGTACAGGCCCTGGGCGGTCAGTAGACAGTTGCAGTACAGCGTGCCGCAACCGATGACGAAAATGAAAGAAGCATCAGGACAACCCGCAGCTCACAGCAGTTCCCCCACTCTCGTTATCAGAACGAGGTCGAAAGAGTCAAACAAGCTTCTCAGCTCGTGGTCACGAGGTACGATTGAAGCTGCGGCAGTATCACGAGTCTTTCGAATCACTTCTCTCTTCCTTTTTTTAAAGGGTATATGAGTCAGTGTCCATCTCACCCACCGCTGGGGATCGTTGGGGGACGCCGGTATGTTGAAGGGAAGCACAGTGTGTGCAGCGTGATTCGCGCATGCGCTCGTAAGCTGCAGTGCAAGTGTCGGTACATAGGGCATATGGTACCGTAATTCCTTACCACTTATATCAAAGCCCCCCTAATAGAAAAACTCCGGCCCACCGAAATTTCGCGGTTCTCACAATTTAAAGTTCATGAAAAATATCAGGGGGGGCTTAGGATTGTATTAGTTCTAATAGCCAAAGACTACAACAGTAGTAATCCAACCGAAGAGACCAGAGCTTTAGGGTTGAGGGGTTTAGGCAGGTTAGGGCTCAGGGCTAAAGCTCTAGGGCTTGGGGCTTTAGGGCTCAAGGTTTAGGGCTTAGGGCTCTAGGGTTTTGACTGTCTGGGTCAGTAACCAATTACTGTTGAAAAACTGCCAATCCCACTCACACCCGGATGCTCCGAAACCCCAACTGACCCCCCCAAATCTAATTCTTATATTCAGGGAGGGGGGGGGGGGGGGGGGCGTTGAATATTAGGGGGAATGGATTAATTATTCCGGTCCCGAGCCGCCCAGTGGAGGTAGGGTGCTAGTGGACGAGACGTCCTTGTTGGTTCTGTCTGCCTGGCCTTCTTCAGGCTCAAGAACTGCAAAAGAAAAACTGACAAGAGTGACACAACACCTGCTAGTTACGCACAAGCCTCGAGATCTGGCTCAAAGAGTCTGTGGCATGAGCATGCATGAGCTTGAAATGTGACCGCGCGTGCGCCGCTGCAGGAGTCGCCCCGCGGGTCCTCCTCCCTCCCTTCCCCACTCGCGCGCGCTCTTGCTTGCTTGCTTGCTTGCTTGCTTGCTTGCTTGCTCGCGCGCGCTCTCTCTCTCGCTCGCTCGCTCGCTGGGGAAGAGTCTGCGAGCAGACCCGGGCCAAGGCCCCCCCCCCTTCCTGCCTTGTTGGTGGAAGGAGGCATTAGGATCTGTGTTGGGAGGTTTCCTCCGAAGGTTTGTGCAACCGGTGGAGTGCGTACGGTGCATTATCCCCCAACCCTGTACACCAGCCCGCGTCCCGGCCTCATCTCCGCGCCCCCTTAGGCTAAGTCCTTAGGCCTTAGGCGCTACACCGCACGCTACTCCCCCGTAACCATTCGTGTCTACAGCAGCCCCCCTTTGGGCACTCTAGGAAACAACTTCTCTCTCTCTCTCTCACTTTGCTTTGCTCTGGGCAAGAAGAAGGGTCAGTCCCTCCCTTCTTCAGCAGGGCATAAGGGGCGGGTTAGGCCCCCCGGCCACACGGGGCCCCCATGTGTTATGGGGCTTTCGGTGGGCGTGCAAAAGAAACATCAATTCCCCAATTGATGCAAAAGAGTATATTGGACTATGAATGCCTGGGTTCATTGATGTTGGGCTGACACGTGCACGATCCTTTCGCGGCTTTGGGGGCATACAATCGAGGCCATATCTTTACTTAAAGGCCCGCTGGGCTTAGTAAAAAGTTATCATGCTTAGTATTCGGTTGGTCGACTTAATAACTGACTTATCCCACTTAGCATAACTCCATTTAGCATAGATAGCTAAGTCAACTTATCGCTGCAGCTAAGTCATACTTACATAAGTCTGCTAAGTAAACTAAGTGGTTTCAGAGCTGATGGATTTGTGATATATAGACATGCAATTTCCAACCGTTTGCCTCCCAAAAGGGAACGTGTTATAGAGATATTTACACGAAGACCGCCATTGATTGCAGGGCTGCAAGCTCGCAGGCAGGTCTTTTTTTCTCATGGCAGCACCACGACAGCACTGTCGCCTTGCACACTGAAGGCACAAGTGGCATGGATATGCTTGGTTTCTACAAGGGCCACATCGTCCGACAGGGTGAACATGGCTCCATGCACGTGGTTCCAAAGAGTGACATGTGACCAGCATGTCCCATCTGCTTGGACGTGGTAGCCCACCCTGCCGACAAGCCTTTCACCATCCAGATGCAAAACCGCGAGGTCTTTTGCCGAAACTGTGAAGTTCCCTGCATGCACAGCCTGGTTTGCTGTCATGATCTCGCCCTGGATGTTCATGCATCGCCGGAGCTCGGCTTGGAGCTTGGCAGGGGCTGGTCGCACAGGCTGAACCAAGTGCACCCCTTCCTAAACTGCATACGACGAAACTGGAAAGAAAATGTTGTGAACCTTTTTATAACAACATCTATAGTGGTATATAGAAGAAATGAATGCATAATGCATACAAGCATCTCCTGGGAGAAAAGCCGGATCGGCGAGCTGCTGCAAATGCCCATGTAGCACATCATCGAGTATGCTCTTCTCAAAAGCCCGACTTGTGTCGAGTACTTGGTTGGTGATTTTCTTGATGATTTTGTGCTTTCTTTCGTGCACAAAGCAGCTCATCAGACCTGAGTGTTTGGCCAACTGAAGGGGCAAGTGGAGTGCCAAATGGCACTTGGGTACCCAAAAGGAGTCCTCACCGTAGCGGGTCTTAGCGAGGTCCAGATGGCCTTTCACCAAGACTTGCAGTTGGACTGCAGGGAAAGGATCTCCTATGGCGATTTTTTGCAAAGCATCGAGGACCTTGCACATCGCCAGCCAAACCTCGCATGAGTTTCTCATGTCCTCGCTGCATTGCGGCAGCACCCAGAGCACAAGATAGGTTCGCAGCACCTGCAGGAAGTTCAGAGCCTCCGATGCACTGCACTTGAGAGGATCACTGTAGGATCCTCTCTTTTGCAACACATCCTTCGGGGCAGCACCTCGCAGACGTGCAGGCCATGTGAAAGTCCTTGCGAACCGCTCAATGTCGTTGTGCTTCCAGCCATTGTGATGGAGGTCTCCAAGGAAAAGCCCTGTCAGCACATTGAACAGCCCTGAGACCAGGTAGACGTGCATCCAGTCGAACATAATGCAGTCTATCAGCTTGGGGCCATAGGCTGCATGGGCCAGTAAGCCCATGGGTTTAAAGTTAAAACCCAGGGCAGTCTGCAGCTTTTCGAACTTTGTCTTGGTCTGCAAGGGCTTCTGCTCAGCGAGGTAGTCCATATAGGCTTTGATGGACTCCTTCGTCTGGCGACGAAATCTGGAAATGTCGGTCTCCAGGCTGGATACTTGTGTGCCCCGACTGCTGGCAGCAACGTGCGACTTGTGGTCGACTGCATTCTGGCAGTGCACACAGAACACGAGTCCAGAAGCACCCTTGTTGCAGAGGGTTTGCTTTATAGCAGCTTCGTCGGAGATTAGTATGCCAAGATCGGCAAACAGAGGGGGAGAGCCGATGGGGCAGTTGACCAGAAGTCCCTGCCGCCAATCGGGGGTCTCGAAAAAAAACCTGGCCAGCTGGCGGAACAAAACCGCCATCCCCCCCATGTCTGCGACCACGGTGCTGCGAACCGCCGTCAAGGTAAACCAGCACGACTCGCAGGACATCGCATGGGCTCCCAGTTCTTGCAGGGACCAATAGATGACCTGGGCCTTGCGACGGTTCACGTGCTTCAGTTGATTGCCCGGTGCGATTTCGTCCGAATACCAAATCAGAGTCCAAGGCTTCTCGTAGGTCGGCGGCTTCAGTGCCATTTGCTTCTGCACGAGCTGGCCGAAGGCTGCACAGTGCTCGCATGCCCAAGCCAGCATTGCAGCTGGACTCAAAATCGGAATTGTAACATCGGTGCCGTCTTCCTTCTGAAGTGTGGGCTCGATGTAGATGGGCCCATAAGGGGTAGCATGAGCATGCAGCAGTTCTTCACGAGCTCTTTTCACCGAGCTCCGGCCTGTAGCTGCAGGTAGCTCATCCAGCTCACGAATCTCCTTCAGGATCTGAGCGAGGGCTCTTTGGGTGGTGAAAACTTTCCTTCCCAATTGCGACAACGGGTTGGCCGATTTGGATCCCGACGATTGGGAAGCCATGTGGTCTGCTTGCGAGCTTTATACAGCCCTGCAAAAGCGACCAAAGTTGTTTCAGGACTCTCTGATATGTGCATGTTCTGGATAAACCCCATTGCAGTGTGATTGCATATATGTGTGTATATAATATGTACATATATATATATATGTGTGTATACACGAAACCCATAAACTGTCATAACATGCCATATGTATATACATATATTATATATACAGTGTATAAAGTACATACAAACACGAACTTTATAAAACCCTAAACCCTTAAACCCTAAACCCTCAACCCTCAAATACACTCTGCAACACATGGACATGATCCTCGATCTGGGCATCATGCAAGCTGTCGAAGCTATCATCCACATCGCTCGTGCAGACATGTGCATGTGCGGGCAAACCACACATTTTGCGGCTCAGTCGAATCCTAAGTCGCTGCATATACTACGAGATTGCCATGCAAGCCTCCGTGCACACGGCATAGAGACTGTTCTGTCCGTGCACAAAGTTCGTTGAGGCTGATGGCACTGAAACCCCGGGTGAATGGAACAACGGTGCACCATGGCACCACAGATAAACACATATAGACCTGAGACGGTGCAGGATGTCTCTGCAGTCCCCGTGATTTCTTGCCGTATACGTGCACGGCCATTGCCGTCTGTGTATACGGACATCACTGCAGAAGTCACCTGTACAGTCTGCAAGAAAGGCATATAGACATGCATACATGTTCCTATATAGACTGTATATACATCTACATAGATATAGACTGCACACTTCGCATACAGAGACACATGTCATGTCTGCATGCCAACCAAAATCACTTCTTGAAGCACGACGGACAACAGCCCGGTCGGTTGCGGCATTTGCCGCAGCCGTTGGGTCGCAATTTCAACCTCTTGCTCATGCTCGGAATCTTGATGCCCGGCTTGGGCTGGGACTGCGACTTCGCCTTCGCTGCCGGCTTCTTCTTCGGCTGCACACTCTTCGTCTGCTGGAGCTTTGCGGCAGGCTTTTTCCGGGGCTTCTCAGTCTCCTCATCTTCCTCATCTCCCTCTGCTGGTGTTTTGTTGGCATTCCATGCAGCAAGCATCTGACGAGCCTGCTCGGCCGGACCCACAGGCTCCTGCCCAGCCTTGGGCACAGCAAGCTGCTGATCGTGAGGCTGCACCGGGCATGCGGCCACAGCAAGCTGCTGCTGATGAGGCTGCACCGGGCTGGCGGCCACAGCAAGCTGCTGATGATGAGGCTGCACCGGGCTTGAAACACGATGGCTGGACTCTGGAGAGTCGTGCGGTGGGCTCGTCGTCGCCATCATGCTTGTAGCCCGATTTGGACTGGTTTCGTTGCAGCCGGCTTTTCCCAACAACTTGAAGCCTGGCAGTTGCGAGCTGCTGGACTGCTGCTGAAACTGCTGCATGCATGTCGACATGCAGCTCATCAGTCCCATCATGCTCATGCCGTTGCCGTCGGCCATCATCTTCTTCATCAGGCTGTGATTCATCATGTTGTTGCCAACGATGTTGCTGCTGCTGCTGAGGGACTTGTGACTGCCTCGCAGAGGACCATGGGCAACAAGGCTCGAAGCAGGGAGCTCGCCTGCTTCAGCCTTTTCAAAGTGACTGCGGTAGATCTCGGGCAACAAGGCTGGCTCCTTGTACACGGCCACAAATTCGTTGTCCTTGGCATCCTTGTTCTTTTTGAGCCTGCTTTTGATGATGGTTTTCAGCTTCTTCACAGCCCCGTGAAAATCATCAGGAGACTCAAGGCCAGCTGACTGCATTGTTGCCATCGTTGAGACGATATGACCTGTCGCCTTCTCCGATGGCCAATACATGCCCATCTTCTCCATGATCTCGGCGATGTGATTGCACCTTGAGTGCACTCCAGCACTGGCCTCGGCCAGGACTTGCTTGTCTTCAGCTGACAAAAAGCAGAAGAAGTTGTCGACTTCCTGGGTCTGGTTGCCCTTCTTCTTCTTGCCAGCAGCCATCATCCCCGACGAGACGGAGTTGGAGACTGCTTTTCCAAGCTCCTTTTTCTGGCTCTCGTTCCAGGGCCCTTGCTGGATCAAGCTGCACAGCTCAGAGGCCTCTTGCATGGTCACTTTGTGTTGGGAGATGGCTCGCACGGCACAGTCTTTCTGTGCAGCAAGCATGCCGTCGAAGTGATCGCCCATGATCGGCTTCTGCTTGTGGAGCATGTCATGGAGCTGGTTCAAGAAGGCGGCTGCCATGGCGAGAGGAAAGCAGGAATCCCTGAAAAGTTGTCCTGCTGTGGCGAGCTAGGAAAGCCCTGCCTGCGAACAACTCAGGATTCCTGCATGCATTTCTTGCACGACAACCATGCATATACATGTATGTAGTGACACAACCTGCACACTGAGCACTCGATCTTTCCTCTCCTCATTCAAGAATCAAAACAGTGGCACGGACTGGGCCAGACGGAGAAACCTCGGATCCGTCTTTCGAAAAAGCCGTTTCTTGGGCAGCTTCTTGGCTGCCATGGTCTTGGACCAGTTGCAGCTCCAAATCTTGCGGCCGTGGACAAGGAGCTTGTGGCCCATGACCTTCAACACGTGTGTCGACTGGATGCGACCAGCCACCAGCATGCTGTGCCGGATGGCGGTGCTCACAGCCGACACTTTCACGTCTTGCTCGGCCGGGTACGTGCCGGACCAGACTTGTGCTCCGGAGAGCATCCGGGCCTGGACAACCAGAATCCCAAACCTCAGCCGGCCGGTCAAGGACACTGCCACGGCCCGGACCTCAGCAGGCCGAGTGACCATCCACTTGAGGAGGCCACCTCGCTCGCATCTCCAAAGGCGAGCTCCCTGGCCCAGCTCCCTCGACAAGTAACAAGCATATCCCTGATGCGGAAAATAATCGTGTCCTACATATACACGATAGCATTTCAGCAATCCCAAAGGCTCGAACTTCTCGTTCCCCGGCACAAGCTGATTGGGCTCGCTCCATGCCGCTTCCAGTTGTTGTACGTCCGGACGAGCGACCACGGCCATGATTACGATAAAAGGTGCGGCTTCGAAGTTGTGTGCTCTGCTTGCGAGCAAAATGCCCTGCAAGCGAGACACAACTGATAAGCTGACCATGCTTGCTGCGACCTATTAATGCATGACAGTCTACAGTGCACAGCAGAAATCACTCATGAAATGCCATGATGCACAGACGGCTTTCTTTGAATCGCAGCACAAGTCAATCCATTGTTCCTAGTGAACCAGCAAAAAGTCTCTGGAGCTGCACTGCTATGTAACAGGAGCTCTCGTGGTCACGGACCAGCACAGCATCGTGGCACGAGTCCACGGCCATGATGGACATCCAGACACCTTCGTCTTTGTAGATGGGGCTTCCAACAATGCCTAGCACGAGCCACTCCAGCACACGTTCCCGATCTTCGGTTTCCAGGCTCCACGTCTGCAGATTCTCGGTCTGCAGTTTTCGCAACCAGCTAGTGGCGAAGAACATCGTAACTATCTGGCATCCACAGACTGATTTCCGTGCAGCAGAGCCAAAGCTCTCGGATGTTCTACCTATTTTGTTGTGGGCTTTCGTCATCCTTGCACTGGAGCCTCCAAAGTCGCAGGCAGGGCTGTCAGCTCGCCAGCAGGCAGAAGCACAGGTGCAGAGCCAGTGCACGTGGGAGGCTGAAACACACGGTTGTGTTATTGCTTCCGTGGTTGTTCTGACTGCTGTTGTTGCTGTGGCTGTGGTGCTTTCTTGTTGTTGGTGCCTGGTGGTTGTCTCGGTGGTCCTGTTGTTGCTGTTGTCGCTGTTGTTGATGTATGTAATATAAAAGAATAGATAATATACCAGGGTCGTAATACATTATATAGTAATATATAATATCGTGGTATAGTAGTATATACAGTATAGTGCATTATAGTATACAATGTAGAATATATTCTGTAGACTATACTATAGGAGTATAGCATTGTCATGTAGTATAATATATAATAGTATATTCTGCTGACAGACCACAGAGACAGAGAGACAAACACAGACACACACACACACACACACACACACACACAGACACACCGACACACTGCACCGGAAGTCTATCCGCACAGGACTTGTTTTCGTGCCCAGGGCACCCGATCACTTGTGTGGTTGGTCGGCAGCAGCATCAGCTGCAGAAAGCAACAAGTTGCAGAGGCCGGGCACGGCTATGTGTATGACTGTATATGCAGGAGCCCAGAAGGTGCCTAACAGCTTGTGTATGACTGTATATGCAGCAGCCCAGAAGGTGCCTAAGAGCTTCGTGTGTTACCCTAGCACGATAGCCTGGCCCCTGCAGTTGGGAGGTCGGACACGTCTATGCATTCCGGCTGCAGCAACACAAGTGTCTTCAGCAGAAGCTAGATCACAAGGCCAGTGTGTTATGTTGCATCAATGCAGAGCAGCCAAGCTACGTGGCAGAAACCACCAGGTTTATGCATGAATAAACCCCGGCAGCCTCGAAGCTAGAAAAGTTTATCCGCGAATATTTCTGGTATAGAAGTAAAGCCTTAAAGCCCCCAAAATTTATTTATGGATAAACCTTAGCTACTTTTTAGCTCCGAAGGTTTATTCATGCATAAACCTGGCCAACTACCCGAAGGGATGCCATTGGACCTGTTGCCCCCAATTTCAGAGCTCCGGGAAGCTGTGGCGGCACCTGCATCGAGTCAGGATAACCACGGCCAGCAACCAACACAACCACTGCAACTGCACCACACTCGTCAGCCAAGGCAGAAGCCTCTGTGCACAGCCACCACAGTCGATGCTGTCCCAGCACCTGGGACCGCCAGACAGGAAAACCGCACCGAACCCACGGGCACAGCCAAGGACGGAACCGTCCGGGCTGTCACCCCTGGCGGTCCTGAAGCAGGCTTGTCAGAGGAATACCCAGAAACAACCATGGTGCTCTACGGCGGCACTCCTTCTGCAACCTCTCCATGCTTTTCGCCATGAGGTGCATCGTCGAGACCGAGGTTCGCAGGTCCTGGCAAAATGCTTTATTTTGTGGGGGGGTGGGTTGTTGGCGATGCTTTGTTGGGATTATAGAAGGGTGTCCTCCAAGTGCTGGGTGCTGTCCTTCGCCTGCTGGCGAGCCTCGATCAAGCGGACCGCGGCTCCACCACGTGTCCGGCCACGGGTCCGCCCTGCCCCTGGCGGGCAAGCCTGCCAGGCTGGAACGAACGATCCGGCCCACTGCAGTGGCAATGCTTCCGGCCTTGCCGCTTTCGTCCACGTAGTGGGCCATCACGTAGTGGCCGCCCTTCGAGGAAGGCCGCTCGAAGCTGCCTGTTGTCGGCAGAATATAAAAGCCGGCTGACCTCGACTCCCCAAACACCTGCCTCTGCCCTTGGTCGGCACGGGCTTCTTCCATCCTGTCCAAATGAACAAAGAAGGCTTGCAAGGGCAGGGGTTTCACAATGAATCGGTTTCGGTGCACCTGCTGCACTGGAGCTTCCGCCTCCTTTCCACTTGCCGTCCTGCCGTGGCACACAGAACCCTGCATGCTTCCAAGCCAAGAAGAAATGCCGGCCTGGCTCCATCCATCCTGGTCGTCCTGCTGCAGAATCACTTTTATTTGTTGGGACGGGCTTGCTGAAGAATTGGGCCCGAGCCTCCTCGTGGGCGATCTTGCCGTGCCCCTGACAGTACAGTGTTCTCTCAGACACTGTATAATCATGTCAGAGACAGAGCATGCTGGCAGGCTCCCCACCTATATATCTATCCAGAAACCCAACATCTTATCAAAGTATTCCTATCCAATAAGAAAGCGCCAGCTTTTGAGCTGTGCCCCCTATCGCCCGCCCGGACATGCCAAAGTGCACCTATGCTCAACATTTTGTTCCTGTAATGAAGTGACACAAATTACCGCACACGAAGGCATTCCAGCCGTCGGGGGTTTCTATACAGGGCTTTTATGATATTTAAGATTTATATAGGAAGCCTGCCGGCGAGCTAGAAGCCCTGCCTGCGATCCTTTCTAGATATCTACAATATATTTATATATATATATATATATATATATATATATGTATATTAAATATATATGTACACAGGATGTATACAAACACCTGTGTATTTTTTCATCTATATCTTATATACTCTAATCCAAACTATATCTAACTTAACCTAAAAGCTTGGTAAGCTGCTACATACCTATACTTATGTATAATCTTTATATAACCTAATGTATATACTCATTTAATTTCACCCAAGCAACCTAATCTAATTTAATCTAAGATCCAATGTCATCCTATCTATATATGTATAGACAGGATGTACTTTCAAACTCAAGCCAAACCTTTTAATCATTATATAGTTCCAGCCTTCGTCCTCTTTGGCGGCGGATCCTTCGGCTCCATGGGCCGCTTCTTGTTGTCCTGCCCAAGGAGATTTAGATGGCACATATTTTTATACCAATAAGAAACTCCAGAACCTCGCTTGCAGGCCTTGATCTTCGGGGTGGGCTTGAGCACCACGGCGGCTTTCCCGCCTTCACATGCCATGCAAAACACATATGCAAGGAGGGCAGGAGGCGAAAACCCTGCACGGCCTGCATCCCCCTCCTCCTCATCATCCACCTCCACCATGTCGTAGACTGGGGAGTCCTCGTGGCCTGCCCAGAGGTATGTATAGGTTTAGGGTTGATATTGGGTTTAGGGTTTTTTTCAGGGGTTTATATAAGGGTTTTGGTTTATATGGGTTTCGGTTTAGGGTTTATATTCATCTATAGTGTCGATCTATATAGATTCTATTTGCAGTTATTGTATAGAGTGATTTATGATATGGTATACATATTATATGTATATATATATATATATATATACATATATACATATACATGTATATATACATATATATATATATATATATATATGTATATATATATGCATACATATATATATATATATATATATGTATATATACACATTTATACATATATACATGTAAAGACACATATCTATATATATATATATATATACTATTATATAGTCATCTTAAGATGTGCCTTCCACACAGATCGCACCGGGTGTGCCGTCCCAGTAGACCCAGCCACTGGTCGGCACATCCTCCCGCTGCTTCTCCGGGTGGGTCCACAAGATCTCTCCTGCCAGTTCATGCAAGAATCCCTCAGCCCTGCAACCCCGAAACCCATGTGAGAGCCCATGGCACCTCCAGCACCCAGGACCTTCCACCCCATGGTGGCGGACCAGCTGATCCCGGCTCCTGCATGGTTTTGTCTGTTAACTCCGTATCTCTGCAAAAGGCTGGGCAAACCCGCCTTTGTCGTTGTACCACTTGCCCTTGGCCTTGTTCGTGAACGGCTCCATGAGGCCGCAGGCTTCGAAGCTCTCCGCCTTCATTGCAAGCACAGAAACAAAAAGAGCTCGTGCATCCCTCTTTCCATGGCCTCCTCCGCCGTTGGCAGGTGGCCATCCAAAAAGCCGAAAGCCAGCATGGCAAAACAGGACCCAGCCTCCCGTGGGAGGCAAACAACTTGAGCTGAAAAGCAGCTGATGATCACAGCTCAAGAAAAAAACCGCACATGTGCAGTGCATGACCTTGCAAACGGAAAGGCAACCTGCCACTGCATGCTGCAGAGACACAGAAACACACACACAGACACACACACACACACACACACTGCACACACACACACACGGACACACACAGAGACTGACTTGCAAGCTCGTGTGTCGCACCGCAGGCAGGGCTGCAAGCTCGCCAGCAGGTTTCAGAACCCACCCTGCCCATGAACTTTTCATCGTCATCATTGTACACTGCAAGCACAAATGTAGTGCATGCAAAAGGGTTTTTGAAACATGGCAGATTGCACAAAACTTGCCACATGTATAAGGTTCTCTGAACCTCCCGGACAGCATGATGGCATCACTGCTTTGGCTTGGCCTCCCCCTTCTTCTGACGAGGCTTTGCCTCTTCCTTGTCGACACAAGACTTGAGCCAGGAGAGGTTTTCGGGACGGAGCTCCATCCAGATCGTTCCAGTCGACAGCCCCTCCGAAAGCAAGGACATCTGGAATTCAGCCACCGAAACGTCCACTATTTCAGGAAGGAGGTGGAGGTCCTTGGCCGATGACCTTCGAATGGTTTTCTTGGCTTTCTTCTTCGGCTTCTCATCCTCGTCGCCCGACCCATCCTCGACTTTCAGAGCTTCCTCAAGGGCTTTGTCGCAGGCCGACTGCCGGGCTTCCAAGATCTTGCCGATCACTGGCACGTTCAAGGAACCACTTTCTGCAGCCCGCCCACCCCCAAGCTGAAGTCGCTTGCCGGTCATCATGCGAGTCAGCTGTGCAGACCACTTCGTGAAGGAGAAAAAGGTCCGCTCCTCGACTATTTTCTGAGTGGGGCACCACTCATGCTTGCCGAAAAAGATGATCTTGCGAGTCTCCACTTCGAAAGTTGGATCCTCTGCCATGGCGACTCAACAGCTTCTCACTGTGTCTGTCCTTGAGATGCAAAGCCTGCCAAGCGAGCAAAGTTGCCCTGCTGAGGCGGCTCCAGCACAACTCAAGTGCAAAACCTGCATGCACTGCTGCAACAATGCATTCGATGCTGCACTGAATCAAGGCTTGCATGCAACTGTCAAGAGAAAACAAACATGCTCAAGCACCGCAATTTCTGTGAACCAATGCAGCTGGACCTCTGCTTATGCCGATCGTGCCACCCTGCAGCCTGAAAAGCGCCTGATCATGCTGTCAGGTTGCCATATGAGGCTGTGCCCGGGTGGGCCTTCGTTCCAATGCCAAGCGAAAGCAAAACCGCTGGCATCCACATGTGCACATGATGCATATATAGAAATCACATGCCTCTCACTTCTTCGCTTTCTTCTTCGCTGCAACTGCCACTCCGCCGGACGACGATCGCTTCGCCGCACTGGGGGAGAGGTGGAGGGGTGGAGCTTTAAGGTCCTTGGCCTTATAGCACAAAACGACCTCCCCGGCAGCAATCTTCTTGGTGCTTTTGAAGACGGGGATCTTGATGGAGGAAGACTTTTCTGCTTGCATGGGCTGCAACTTCACGTTGGCCTCGTCCTCGTCCTCTGTGTAGTTCACGAAGAAAAACGGGACTATGAGAGGCTTGATCTTGTCATCATCTTCCTTGGGCAGCACACAAGAGGAGCTCAGGTAGAACTTCCTCGCATCCATCGTCCAGTCCGTCGTCACCTCGAACCAGCTCGCTTGGCTGGAGCCCTTGTGGAGGATCTTGCTCGTCAATGGCACCAATGTCACCTTTCCCTTGGGGATGTCCTGCGAGGCCTGAAGCTGCTTCTGGGGCTTCGTTTGCAAGGCAAGCTTGTCGATGCCAGAGGACTGTTCATCAAAAAGTTTCTGAAGCTGCCTCGCGATCTCTGCCTGGAGCATGAAGGCCTGGAGCTCAACATTCGTTGAAGGGCTGTAGATGCTCAAATCTTCCAGTACCTCTGCCTCACTTTTGGGGGTGAAGACGGCCCACTCGTTGCCCAGAATCTTGTCAATGGGTTCCTTCGCGACGTCGCCGGAGTCCAACTGGATGTACACAAGGCCGCCTTTCACATCTTGGATCTTGCCAGTGGTCTTGTCAGCTCGCCTCCTCACATTGCTGCCCAATGCATAGCCTCGGGATTCCAGCAAACCCACCGGATTCTTGATTGCACCATGCTCATCCAACTCAAGCAGCACCGGTGCACTCGACGACGATGCCTTTGCCGCTGCAGGTGCTGCTGTTGCCTCGGCGAAGCCTTGCCATTTCAAGGGAAGTCTCCTCCCAGTGAGCTCCTGGGCCACAAGGCAGAAATCATGGGCCACGGCCTGCAAGGTCCTGTAGTCCTTCTCGCCCTTCTGCTTCAAGCCAAGGACCATGCTGCACATGCACATGTCCATGGTTGCAAGGGCCTTCACCAGGCCGGCATCCTTCCACTCCCCGAGTTGCTCTGTTAGCATGGCCCGCACAGCCAACATGATCTCGTCTGCTTCTTTCACCTTCGTGAAGTTCGCAGCGAGCTTCCGGCAGTCCCCCACAGAGACGTTTTGCCGCACGTATGCCGACTTGACGAGGCCGTTGCGAAAACAAGCAACGGCCTCGGAGCCATGCCCCTTGATCTCCATGGACAAAGCCTGCCACAGATCCGGCCCCAGCTGTCTTGAGGAAGGGCAGCATGCTCGCACAAAGAGCTCCGTTTCTTTGAGATGTACGGCCTCTTGGCCCCCGCTGCACTTGAGGCAGTAGGAGTACATGTGAGGGACGGATACCCCGCACTTCGGTTTCGAAGCCAAGATCTGCTTCTTCAGAGAAGCAAACGAGGGGGTCTGGCCCGAAGCCTGCATCTTACAGTAGAGGCCATGAATTCGGCGAAGGACTTGGAGTTCATGCTCCCCCCTCTGCAGGGAGGTGTTGCCCGACCTGGAGACCAGCTCGAGGATTTCGGGCACCTCGCGGGCGACGGCTGCAGAGATTACATCCCACGACAAGCCTTCGGTCGCGGCTTCGTGGAAAGCAGGATCGCGATTTTTCAGCATCTCCATGCTCAATCGCCCCCCGGTGCACACGAGCTCGTTGGAGTGTGGCACGGCATCGCGAAAAAGTCGCAAGGCCGAGTTGGTGTGAGAGCCGCAGATGCTGGTCACCTTGAGGAGATCCGGCTCCATGGAGCCGAGGCCCCCGTTGGCCGAAGCGAAGAGATTGGAGTTCCAGTCCCTCACGTGCTGGCTTTCAACTTCCACGCCTACGGCATGCACTCGGCCTTTCACGAACCCCACATCGATGATGCTGTCCACAAGGTCCAGCACGTCCTGGGGGTTCACCCCGTAACCGTCTCGGTTACTGGGGTGAACCCCCACCAGCTTGGGCTCCAGCTTCATGGTCGACAGCAGGTGGTTCTTCCTGAGCAAGTCCAAGGTGGCTTCAACCACTTTAACCATTTTCTCTCCGTCGGCAGCTTCCTCCAGAAAGGACTGCAGCTGCACCTTCACTTCGTGCGAAAGGGACATGTCGATGACACCGAAGATCACCGAAGCAAGGCTGGATCCCGCAAACTCAAAACTCAGCTTGAGCAACAGCATGCATACACTGCTTGCGAGCCGGTGGCCCTGCAAAGCGTCTTACTGCATGCATTGCTCTGAGCACAGCAAGAAAGGTTTACATCATTTTCTCATATGCATGCATGCTCTGAGCACAGCAAGAAAGGTTTGCATCATTTTTCTCACATGCAAAGAAAGCTTCCAACTTCATGCAAAGAAATCTTCCAACTTCATTGGACGTGCAGAAAAACATCCTTCCCATCATCTCCTGGCCAGAGACCATGTCAACTTATTCAACTTATTATCTGACTTACAAACGAATACCTAAGTCACCTAAGTTACTTACCTGAGTTACTGTAAGTCACTTATTAACTCACACCTATAACATATATAAGTCTCTTATTCACTTACACTACTTACTATCTTGTCCTCAACACTTAGTAAGTTATACCTCTCCACATAGCATAGTTGCTGAACTTATAACCAGACTTACTTTATTTATAACTTAACATACAAGAGATAGGTAACTATATCAAGTCTGTTATTCATTTACTAACCACACCGGCCCTTTAAGTAAAGGCCTGACATGCAATAGAGGACAAATCTAGAGTAATATGGTCCCCCTAACTGTCACCTGCACGGACCGATCACCATGCGCAAATTTATTGCACAAAACGGATGATTTCTTTGAAAACGTCCCAGATAGCAAATACGCAGTCCCTCCGCCTCTCTCTCTCTCTCTCTATTTCTTTCGCCTCAGGG